>JAVQJL010087433.1:0-17500 GCA_036024295.1 Nannoperca obscura
CTCTCTCTCTCTCTCTCTCTCGCTCACTCTGTCTTTCTATGTTTCTTCTGTGTTGCAAAGATGATTTCATGTTGTTTTCAGGCAGAAAACGTTGCATTCAGTACAGAAATATTGCAATAATTAGAGCAAGTGGTGTCATCATGGTTGTGTGTCTGCTTTTAGTCCAGCTGATTGCACACTATAATTACTATAGAACTTACTATAAAAAGTTCCAGTCCTGATTACATAAACTGGACTTGTAGAAACAAGTGTAATGACTGACAATATATACTTTTTGTAGGTTTTATAACTAACGTTAACTAAAGTAGGTTAATAAGTAAATTATTCCCAGGTAACATTGGTACTTTTCAGTTGATCGTTGCTCTCCTGTAAGGCCTTATCATACCCAGCTGACGCCCAATTACTTTGAAAAGAATAAGCTGTAAACATTCACACATTCAGCTCAGCTTCAAGCCAAATAAGGTCTTGAGATGCAGTAAAGTGGAACACTGCAGTGTGTAAATAAGTCCAACACAAATAAAAGCAGCAGGTCTCACTGATGCAGCTCTCCATAAACAGCCACACTGATTTTTAAATAGTTTTTATAAGTTAAAGCTTAAGGGATTTCTAGAGCTCGAAAGCAGGCGCCTGAATAAGTCCTTTAAACATTGTTTTTTCAGTTTTTACTTGCAGACTAATTACACAACAACAGATCCCCAAGACTCTGTTACACACACACACACACACACACACACACACACTGTGGGGGAGTTTCATCTAGCTAATTGTGGCCCTGGAGCTCAGTGAAGTCCAAAGAAACACACAATGCAAAATTATGAGAGCTGGCGTCTGAGTCGGAGATGTTGTTAGTTTCCAATGTGTTTGGTGGGAGGACAACTTGGAACAGAAGAATTAAACAAAAGATGGAAATGTGAGGAAAACTAATTCAAAGCAACGTCTTTAATGTCATAACCTTTCATAACATTTAAATGCGTACTTGTTACACAGTCCACTTTGCTGCTCTCCGTATCCGTCAGGGAATAAGGGTAGGTTCAAATTTGTGTTTTTTGGTGTTGGATCTCCTTTTTATTAATAGTTACAAAGCTAAATAATATGCAGTAGATATAATTTTTTATTAATCTAAATGCAGGTTGTAAGAGGGACTTAGAAGTGGGATATTAGTGGTGAGAGTCAGTTGATCCATTCATAGAAAGGTCACTCGAGGAAACACACAAACACCCCAACAGGAACAGAAAACAGGTACTTCTATTGTAGACACACACACACACACACACACACACAGATGGCTATTAAGTCATTGAGCCTCTCACAGCAAGAGCCTCACTTTGATGTCTGCCTCAAACATCAGACAGGGTCCACGCTTAGAAATCAAACAAACCCCACCGCCGCCACCGCTGTCACTTCATTTGGACATTCCTGCAGCTGAGTTACAGCTGGCTGAACTTCACACACACACACACACACACACACACACACACACACACAGCCTCCCCCAGAGAGAAACTTCAGCATGACTACAGAGTGAAGAGACGTTGTTGTTTAACCCTCCTTAAAATAAACAAAACAAACCAACCAACAAACACCAGCCATGTTGAAAGTCCAGTTTTAACATTGCATTATAGCCTATAATTCAACAGCTCTGTAATAATATTAAATAATAGTGTAATCTAGTGTAATTATGTGGTTTAGCGTGCCAAACATGTGGTTTGTGTGAAACTGGTACCGTTCTCAGTCAAACACAACAAGATAGCTCCAGTGAGTTTTCTTCAGAGGGAGCCATGTTGCAGAAAACAGTATTAAACAGGAACACATGTCCAATTTGTTGTGATACACGTTTATATTAGCAAAACCAACGAGATCAGGTGGCTTTGATGAGCCTGTGGTAGGTCACTCTTTCACTGGCCTTTTCCATTATCTACAGTATCAACACCACAGACTCTGAAGCTTTATCTCTGTTTGCTGCAGAAGAACAGAGCCCTGTTGTGGTTTAGTGCAGTTGTGGTTTATTTATTGATCATTTATAGATAATGTTAGCTATTTGGGGTATAAGAACTCCACAACAAGCTAACAAATCTACAAACTTGGCTAACATGTTAGCAAATTATTGCTTATTTTGAATGTTGAAATCGTAAGCGGTGTTGCGTCCATGGCTCGGCAAAAATAACAAATACATACTCGCCAAGTTAGCAATTTTCTTAAAAATCAATACTTGCAACACACAGTTATACAAGTTAGATTTAGATTGATTGCAGCTTGAGAATTAAAGCTGGTAAAGACATCAATATGTGATATTAATAAAAGATGATGGGGTCGAATTAGAATGATCATCTACAGTTCCCCTCAGATCTATGGTTCTTTTTAGCATCTTTCAGCTCATTGTTTTGGTTTATTGGCCCACATCTTTACTGTTTTGGTTTACTCTCACCGTACTAATCAAGTAAAAACACCTGGATACGCCCACCTCACAGTATTAGACTAAATGAACCCTACCATTGCTCCGGGTCTGCTGGATGTGTACATGGAGTGTAAATAAGCATTATTTTAACTCTAAAAGGTGATAATATGTAAGTCTTTTCTTCCACTTTTCGTGGATGTCTTTTAAAGAAACATTTCTGTATGCCAATCCACTGTGATCTTAATCTCACACACGTTTAATCTTTAAACCAGCTGGTGGTAATTGATCTTAACTCCAGATTTGAATCCAGCCTTTTGTAGTCATCTATTTAAGATTAGCTAACGGCTGCCTTTTGATGTGACGTCCAGGAGAGCAGGTTGTTTCCTGTCTGATTTTTAAGATCCCCTAATTTCATTCTCATTCACCGCTGGACGACGTTCAGGTCTGCAGTTCACAAAAAGACTCTTTCTTCTTTATTTCCTTCCCTCCTTCCTGCCGCTGGCATCCCCTCAAAGTCAAGTAGGATGTTGGTCAGTTTCTGCAGGTGACTGGTATCGCTGTGTTTGTCTCACTGTTTCACACATGAAAACAGTGTTCAGACAGATGTGGTGTCCATATCTGATTTTATTATTATTATTATTCATTATTATATTTAAAAAATGGTTGCCATCAGAATGTGAACGCGCTGGTGTGTGTGTGTGTGTGTGTGTCCATTACAAATAGAGCTCAGATAAAGCATTAACACTCACACACACACAGTTGTTGCAGACACATTAAAATAAAATTGCCTGTTTTTAACTAAGAAGCAGCTGTTTTAATATTCCTCCAGGTTAATATTTTTCTGATCCTCCTCCAGGTCAGATCACTTTCACCTCTGGCCGCTCAATTATAGGACCTGCACGGAACCGGATTTGTATTTTGGAGTTGCATGACACGGTCTGTGAATATCAAAGTCAAGTAAAGTTGATGCATTCAAGTGTCATTAGCAATTACATTTATATATGAGGAATGTGCAGCAGACAGTGTTCATTCTGTGACAACAATCAGTATAAATGCAGGAAGTCGTCTGTGTGGCAAGATGAAATTAGAGGGCGCATCAGACTTTGCTCCTTTTTCCCCATTTCCCAAAATACCTACAACGTATTAGCCTGGGAACCAGACGAATCTGCAAGCTCATGTTTTATTTGCTCTGGCAGATGCGTCAGGCCTGGCCCATGTCAGGCTAATCACAACCGTTTGTCTAATACTGGCCATTTTCCTAAGCAACCAAGATGGCTGCTGCTGATGTGGAACGTTAACGCGTCGGTATGAAACACACTGGATGGCATGTTTACTCTAAAAGAACAACAAACAACTGCAACTGCACGTCACGCTACGTTTTCGCTGCTCTGGTTGGTTGTAGGTCTATCCAATTGCGTCCAGAGGCTTTTTGGTCTGCGCCTCCTGGAAATTGAAAATGCACTGCGAGGTTTCAGCGAAGTGTCAAACTAACATCGTATATCCCACAAGAGTAAACAACAATCGGACTTTACAAAACAATAAAGTGAAAGAAACAAAGGGTTACCAAGATAAATATAAGGGGTCACTAGATGATTAAAGGGGTGAGACATCAATACTTTTTCATCTTCATCCTTAACATGAAACAACCTAAAAAACTGGATATGTCTCCAACCTTATCAGCATGTTAAGATTTGAATTAGCATTTTAGATTGAACTAAGCACAGTTCGTCTTGATCCGCCCTCTTCTGTCAGAGTCTTAACTCCTGATTCCTGCTTTGTTCTGAAGGTTCGCTCCAGGTGCTTCGAAGACCAGACTGAACATATGAGAACTGTTTGTTCTGGCTATTTATTGCTTCTGTGTTTGGGTTGGATAAATGGAAGCTGGATTCCAACAAGATGTTTTGCTTAAGTAAAGTCAAAACCATCTCCATGTCGGTCGCTTATCATGTGTGTGTGGAGGTGGGAAAGTCAAAATGGGAGGAGGAGGAGAGGCTGTGTAGTCAGCCATGTCTGACTCCTTCATGGAGGTCCAAACAATGTCTTTTGCCCAATTATGCTTCTCCCTTGAGGTGTTTTCAGCGGTTATAGCAGACATTGTACAGCGGAGGGGTTGATTTATTGTTGAGAATTCTAGATGATAGATAAATGGACACATATAATCAAAGTAATCATGTTTACGTTCTCTAATTTTCTGAGCAACACGACGCCACAGTTGTGGTGAGGTCAAGGTTTGCACTGAAAATGGCTTTAACAAATCCCACAATACAACACTTCATCTTCTGTTCAGTGTTCACAAACACTGCCACACACAAAGAAGCTCAAACTGACCAGTCAAAGTTGGTGTGGTCTCTAAACAGCGACGACATTTTTCCAGGAGGTCCTCGTCAGCTACAGTGGGATTGTATACAATCTGATCTGCAACCGCGAGAACTATCGTTTGGCCTTTTATATGAACTATAACAAAAACGCAACAGGAAAACAGTTACTTGAAAACAAGGCTTTTGTGGAATGCCTTCAATAAACATGGTATTCAGTGTATTTGTGTCCGATTCTACAATGCAACAATACAGTTTGACATGGTTGTTTTTCATTCAAGAGATTTGTTTTTCCACAAAGAAATCAAGTTTATGCTGCTTGATACTTGAACATGCTGCTTTTGCTGAGTATGTCATAATATTTGAATACAATATGAATATAATTTTAAAGGCAATATTTTAAGAAAAGAAAGTAAAATTTCAGATTAAAGTCATAATATTCAACAGACATGAGGAGAAATCCCCATCACACTGAACTGTGTGATGGGGATTTCTTGGGAATCAATGCTGATGTAGGCCTGTAAAGCCCCTTGACATATTATAGTATATGATTTTGGGCTATGGGTGCTTTTTTAAAGCTCAATGAAGCTGCTTTCGTTCCTTGGTAACAAGCACACGCAGTTACACACATACTTTCTGTTAAGTAACTTTATTGAAAAGCCTGTGAGAGAGTGAAACAGAGAGATTAGTAACCATGGACGCAGGGCCACAAGGCAGAGCACCGCAGAACATTTGACTTGTACAACATTTTTAATACAACACAGGGGGGATCAGGACCTGTCATTTAGAGGGATAGACGAGGTTAAAGGGTAAAGCTACGCACTTACATTAACAATCCATACATTATTTCCTCTCCTTTCTAAAATTAAGATGAACACTAGGAATGTGTGCAAATTGAAACCTGTACAGACCCCCAGCACATTCATAATGATCATGTTCTGAAGCTTATTAGGTTATACTGGAACAGAAGGAGCTTTAACAATCTCATCATGAAACTGTGTCGTACTGTAACATCGAAGAAACATAGGATCAATGAGTGAATGGAAATTAAAATGTCAACTTAAAGAGATTACTACATGGAAATATGATGATGATGCACCTGGTAATGTCTGTAAGCAGGTAAAGCACAAAACAAAAGGATTGCTTATTACTATGACTGCATCAGACCTCAATTAGTATAATCAGTCAAATATTATCAAAAAACATTACAAACAAGCAATCCACAGACATAGAGACAAAAGACAATATTGTTCAATTAACATCTTTAATAATTTTAGTAACATATTTTTTAAGGAATTTGTGTATCTGTTGGTTTTTATTTTAGCTGCTTTAAAACAACAGAGATATATTGTGTTTGTGTGTAGTTTGACCACAAAAACATTTCAAATGTCTGGGAGAGGAAATATCTCATGGGATACTACTCTTTTAACTGCCGCCTGAACCCAAATGTATCCACTTCTTAATACAACACACACACACACACACACACACACACAGGCTGCAGATAAAGAGATAAATGAAGGCACCATGTTGTCTTTGGCTTTGCCCACAGAGGAAAGCAGCTCTGATAGACCTCCCTCTGTCTTCTGTCTCTGCCCTGACCATGACACTGTCCAGCCTGTGTGTGTGTGTGTGTGTGTGTGTGTGTGTCTAGTTTACACATGACTGTGCGGGAACTATGAAATTACGTTCCCGTTGTGGGGACGATATGCTGGTAAGGCTTTAGGTTTTAGGTTCAATGTTAAAATGATGTTAATTAGGTTAAGGTTAACGTAAAGTGACACACACACACACACACACAGTCAATGGAAAATCCACAAGTTGTGTGCGTGTGTGCGTGTGTGTGCGTGTGTGCGTGTGTGCGTGTGTGCGTGTGTGTGTGTGTGAGAGAAAGAACTACAGAGAGAGAACCCCCCCCCCCGACAGAAATACAGATCGCCACTGTGCATGAAATATCCAGATCCCATCTTTCTAAAGCTCAATGAACGGCACGTGAAAACATACACACACGCGAACAAAGAAACAGAACAAAGGTTTGTTGTTTGTACCCGTACCAAAAACTCACGGACCCTTTTGCTATTTTATTCATTTTGAAATCCAGTTGACTGAGTCAGAAAAAAGAAAGAAAGACAGTGCTGCATTTAAAGAGCGCTTTACTGTTGTCATTCCCACACCATTGTTACCAGGCTACCATTGCTCAATGTGGACACCTCTACCTGCTCAGCCATAGCCATTCTGATGTAATGCTTCAACAAAGGCAAGCAAGCCAGCAAACATGGACGTAAACAACAACAAATATTCAAACATAAATCAGCTTTGCAAATTTTTTGTACGGACAGAAACAAATTCAACATGTTGGTTCGGTCTCAAGGATGCACACATTGTGATTTGGTCAGAAACAGTAGAAGTAAACTTAATTTTCTTTACAATAAAACTTGACAGGGCACCTTAACGCAACACCTCCCGGGGGGGCAAGAGTGATCAGATCTTCACTGTAAACACTATACATGTTCATTGATATGTGTTTAACTGGTGATGTCAATAGAAGCACATCTAAAATTCACTTTCAGGAAACGATGGGTGAAACTAAAAATCAAGTTTATTTGAACAAATCCCAGTTTTTTTTAATACATTTGGAGACTTCCCTTGTGGTCAGCATTTAGACCGGCTTGTTAGTTTACTGAAAGTGCCGTTGAATGCAGATAAAATGCTGCAAATAGTGTGAGTGCACTTATATATAGAGAGACCGTGTGAGGACTGAACCCATAATACATTATCCATTCACATGACACGCTGAGGCCCAGCTGTTGTGCTGGCCTGCTCACCCAGCATTTCATACGTGAGCGGAAAGTGTCCTCTTCTCCGCAGAACAATTCAAAGACCATGAAGCTGTGAATTTGTGTCTAATCTGTTTTGAGTATTGTTGCCATGCTCTGTGTGTGTGTGTGTGTGTGTGTGTGTGTGTGTGTGTGTGTGTGTGTGAGAAAGTAAGAGGAAGGAATAGGATGGGAATGAAAAAGACACAAGATGACTTTCCCATCCTACAGAGCCGAGCTGCAGAATGAGAGGCTTGAAATGGATTTGTCAGGCATACTTCTCATCTTTCACTCTATTTCTCATCATCCCCGCCTGAAGTCACACAACACTCACCTTAAAGTCTCATGTCTCCTGCTGTAACTCAACAGCAGTCTGACATTATGAGGGTAGAGGACTGAAAGAGAAGTGTAATCACAGCTTTGTGGGTTATATGTCTTTTCTTTTTTAATAAATCCATGTATGTTTTTTTCTAGTGAGATCCAGGAGGTATTCTGGATGAATCTAAAAATGTTAAACCCCCATAGTTTGATTAACAGCTAAAGACACTTTGCCTGCCTCTCCGAACATTTATATCCACTAAATGTCCATTTTGATGATTTAAACTCTGTTGAATTGGTAAAACTATCCTTAACTTTGGCAATAAATGGCCGAAATGAATCCATCCCTCTACGTCTTTAAACCAGGGTTGCCGCTAAAAGTTATTTAAGTTATGGATTTATATGTAATTCTTTTCTTCAATTGATTTAGTCTTTAAAAACAATGAAAAATGTCACAGACATAAATCTGTAAATCAGTACAAGTCAGTTTTATTAATAACAAAATAATAAATTCCCATAATGATGTGAATATAGCAAAGCATCTGTGAATGTAAAGCTAAGTGAGTGCTAAGTGAACAATATAAAGCTGCACTAATCACCATGTTTAAATAAACAATGGATCACGTGACTCTGCAGCTCTACGAAGCCTCTTTCAGCTCTTTGTTTTGTGTTTAGGTTTTTTTTCCACCATTTTTTTAACCTTCTTGGTTCAGTCTCACTGCCCTCGTCTGCATAGTTTCCAGCAGAAACAGGTGGCTGTAAACTACACCTGTCTAACACCAAACAGCAGACTGATAAATCCAGAAACTAGCTGGTGATCATAGCGGAACATTTAGCCACTAAAGAGACAGATACTTCACTCAGAAGTTAGCAGCAGAGACCAAACACAGAGCTAGAAGGAAAGTGAAGATTAGATTCATTATGTGGACAGAAACTACTCAAATACAGGAAACAGTTTGCTAACATGTTGGCTGTGTCAACTTTGTAAAGTGATAATATGTCCGTGTTGTGCTTACAGCTTGTTCTGCTGCCCCCAAGTGACCAACATAATCCATTATTACTGCGTCAGGAAGGGTAGGAAAAGCCTTTTAATGTCCACTGAGTTACCTGACAGTGACCTCTGTGGTTTGGTTGATTGTATACGCGGAGCTCTCCGTGTCAACAGAGCAGCGGTTTAACAGACATCAGTCAGTGCAGAGTGACTTCTAATGCCGACTGATTGAATCCTTCAGGCAGTGAAACCAGAGGAAACAAAGTGAGGCGCGCGGTGGACAATCTGTTCAAATGTGTTCTGGCAACAGGATGATTATCAGTTTATATGTCTTCGCTCTAATAGCACACAGTTGTCCTCGACTGTGAGAACCCACAGCCCTCAAACAGCCTGTGGTTAACAAATGTAATTCTGCACCTTCAACTGGCAAAACCACACTGCGGCTCGCCCGACAAATTTCAGAAAATTTGGACACTGTTCTTGGATTACATTAACACTAAGCTCTGTGCCGCCGCGCCATCTGCAACTTTTACGTTATCCTTACAAGATTATCTGACAGGAATGTGGTGTCCACATATACGCTGTCACTGTTGGTCAACACTTCAGAAACTACGTTTTAAAAGCCAGATTGTTTACTTACCATAGATTTTTAAATTTATCAACGGTTTCAGAAGTGCAGCTGTCTTCCTTCTCTTCTCCTCATCCTCCTCTTTCTCATTTTCCTTTCATCATCTTCTTAGGATTTGTCCTGTGTGTGTGTGTGTGTGTGTGTGTGTGTGTTCTTAAAAAACGCCACTGACAGACCATCATTTAGCAATTAAGCGCCCTGTGTAGTCGAGAGATTTCGGACTTGGGTTTCTCAGGTCATTAGGAATAAACCTAACACACATAATGAGTGGGAATTTAGATCGTTTGTTTGCAGCAGTGTGGCTTTGCAGCACTTTTCTTGCTCTGAGGTCATGCAGACGTTTCTTGGCCTTGACGCAAGCACATGAAGCCACACACACACACACACACACACACACACACACACTTTTATCGCTCTCTTAGATACGTGGAAACAGAAACATTCAGTGAGTGTAATATCGGGCTGTTAAGAACAAAGAGCATGTGTGAAGGGAATTATCTGCTTCCTCTCGTTCCCCAAGTAGTCCCTTTTTTCGCCATCTGAGGTATTTCACACACATTGGTCCCTGATGTCCTGCAGAGAGGGTGACGTCATGGCGTAACGCTGAGGATCTGGTTTCAAAATATCTCCCGGGCTCTCGAGCCGTTACCATGCAACATGCTCTCCACATAACACGAAGCAGAGGAGCTTTTTCTCATTAGGCACGGTCGAGAACAGAGAAAAGGCAAAAACAAGTGGCCTTTATGCCACAGCCAAAAACAAGACAAGAAAGGTTCATCGGTAATTTGTCAGCAAATGTGATGTTACAGCTAAATAAACACTCACTTCATGCTGTTCAGATACTTAATTTTCATTTCGGTTTCTTTTAGATTTGTGTGTTTACAATTTGTCAGCAAAAAGTCCCTCTAGTTGATGCATTCTTAAGGTTAAATAAGCAGATTACACATTATACAAAGTGGGGGATTTTAGAATCAGAAACAAAACCAACATCCGTCTTTGTGTCAAGACCCTTTAAGTAAAAGTAGCAGTACTGCAATGTAAAAGCACTACATTACAAGTAAAAGTGTGTTCAGAATCCTATTGAGGTAAAAGTATTAATAGTAAACGTACTGTTTCTGCAGGACAGTGGCCTCATGACTGGTGTATTATCAAATGTTACATTATTAGATTTTTAACCCTGATGCATTATTTTTAATAATAATAAATTATATTTAGGGGGCGCTTTTCACAAGTATATAAACTGCTTCACAGATGTAAGAGTCGATGCAAACGCAAAAAACACATAAAATATATATGAAATAATTAGATTACAAGAGTAAATATGTAAATGTAACAATAAATACACAAAAATAACTAAATTAATAGTCAATCTGTAAAATGAGTCTTTAGGTTTAAAAGAGGACACTAAGACTGTGGAGGGTACAAAGAAAGAAGGTCAGCAGTGCAGCGTGTGTCCAGGCCTACCTGTGCCTTAAAACAAGTAATAGAAGTTAGGTAATCAGTGCAAAAAGGCCGGAGAAACTGGTGAAACATATTGTTATATTGTCTACTACCCTGGCAGCAGGATTTTGTACAAGCTGGAGGTATTGATTGACAGCTGTCCCGTTGGCTGGAAAGAAAGAGGATCCCTCTTGAGCCCTTAAATGAAAATGAGAAGAAAAGATCTAATCCTAGAAATGCACCTGAGCTGACTGAAATACTGGATATTTTTAGCTCTTTGGGCCTCAAACCGATATTTAAATGAAGCCATCTGAGGGTAAATTACTTTTTGGAGGAACTGCTAACAACTCATAGACGTCTGAAATGTGACCCCGATTAGACATTAAGAAAGATTGGGAATTACTGGTTTAATCTTTTACAAGCTTATTATACATCATTTTATGTAAAATCTGAATCTATAGAGTAACTAGTTGTCAAATCAATAGTTGTAGTAGTAGAGTAAAAAGTACAATACGTCCCTACGGAGTAAGTATAAACTGGTATAAAATGTAAAAGTACCTTAAATTTATACTTTTCTCAAGTAAAATTACTTTTACTTTCCATCAGTGGGAATCCATACGTCATATATTTTTTAACAAAACACTCTGGGCTAATTCTCTCTGTCTCTCCTGCGAGTATTGGACGACCATCAACATGCAGAGGCCAACTTCAACATCAGTCAAAGTGAAGACAGAATTTCCACAATATGTCGTCAATACTGCACAGAGAACCTGGCAGCAAGCCAACTCTGGAAACTGGTTTTGAATCAGAAAATATTTAGGTCTTGCTTTGACAAAACAACACATTTAGCAAGAAATGACAACCAAAAATGAGTGCAAGTGACTGAATCAACATCTGCTCTGCATTAAGTGCAAGTGCTGGCTCGGCCCAGGCTGACAGCAGTGAGTGATTGTAAGTGATACTTGATTTGGGGACTTTACCGTAGCTGACAGATCAGTGAATCAGCACCCAGAACAAATCTCTCACTCTCTCTCTCTCCTTCCCTTCCCAGTCTCTC
Source organism: Nannoperca obscura (assembly GCA_036024295.1). Taxonomy (NCBI): domain Eukaryota; kingdom Metazoa; phylum Chordata; class Actinopteri; order Centrarchiformes; family Percichthyidae; genus Nannoperca; species Nannoperca obscura. The sequence goes on from JAVQJL010087433.1 coordinate 11,961, forward strand.
GTTCCCAGGTGTCCTCGCAGCGCCAGGAGGTGCTGATGGAGAACGTGACCCGGATGTCGGAGCGCTCTCGGCTGCTCCAGCAGACCCTGGGCGAAGCGTCCACTCAGGCTGACCTGCTGGAGAACATCTGGAAACTGGAGAACCTCTTCCAGAACCACAGCGACTGGCTGCAGAGGCTGGAGATCCTCATCAAGGTACGACACAAGTCTAAAAAAAGAGGAAACAAGCTTTTACAGAGCAGGATTTCAGACCTGGGATCTGTTACAAGACATGAAGATTTTGATGAGATATTCAGTGACATTTAAGGATTCAAACATTTTCAAGGGCCTGGAGGTGGAGCTGAGGAGCATCCAGGCTCACTCCCTTCAGTCAGAGGGCTACCTTGTGCAGCTGGACGACAGGTTGTCCTCTCTAAGCAGCTCCACCGGCAGGAACCTGACGGGCTTGAGTGCGGAGGTGTCCCGAGCCTCAACCTGGCTCCGCGACCAGGACGTCCTGGTCAGGTACACATTGATACGACAGTGAAGATCCACATTTCCAAAGCGTGAAAGTGTAATTGCATTACAGTGAAGACTTTTATGAATAAAGTTCTCTTCACGTTCAGGGAAACCTCGGGACAGATGAGCAGGCTGACAGAGAAACTGGACGAAGTTAACTGGACGGTGGGGGCTGTCAATCACACCTTCAGCAACGACATCAGCATTCACCACTTGAAGATACAAGACTTGCAGGTTCATCACAGCTTATATTTCAACTTACATTTATACAGTACAGCACATACGCAATACACATTATAACTGCATTACTGCAGCACACTGATGAGCTGCTGCAGTTAACACTCCCCCTGCCTGTACTCCTGCTGCTCAGATCCAGATCAGCAACATAACAGAGGACACCAGCAGTTTATGGGTGACCCACGTCCACACGGAGGCCCAGCTGAGGAACGAGATGGAGATCCTCAACACAATCACAGAAGACCTCCGCCTGAAGGACTGGGAGCACTCCATGGCCCTGAAGAACGTCACTATATTAGAAGGTCAGCTAAGAAAATGTCTGTTCAGATGGCTGCTCCGAGTGCAAAAGAGTGCCCCCTTTTTAAACTTTTATTTAACCAGGATTTGGCTGTTCTCAAATAGAACAAATCCATGCTTGAGTTTGGCCCAAATGTGACACCAGAGAGGCACTTGAGAAGTCCAAATGCCTCTCTCGTTGGCCCCAAATGCTCCCCCTAAGTGCCCTTATGATTAGCTTCAGTGAGCATTGTTTCGGTGATTTTCAGGTCAAAAGGCATCGAAATGGGTTGAAAAGTGACATTTTTTCAGACACCAGGGTTACATGTAACCACACAGCTCAGCACGATTATCCCCCGCCCTTTCAAAAACAAATGCCCCTTAGGTTAGCTCAACTTGAAGCCTGAACCAGATTCTAGGCAGGGAAGAGGTGCATTTAATTTATTTTTACGTCTAACTCTTAACGGTTGGGTAGGCAGTTTTCTTTTGGTATCATTGAGCAAAAATTCCATATTTATCATGCAGCATATTGTAATTCAAGTGGTCTGAGAGCTCTCAGACCTCTACTTCTGCCCCTCCTCTTGGTTCTGTTTTACAGGCTTTAGAAAATCTAGCCCGTGATGGGAGACTTTAGCCAATCACAGGTTATTTCAAAAAGACGTGGGTTCATTTTGGCTAAGCTACAAGAGCAGATGTGCATACACGTCCCTTCAGATGGTGAAAGCCTGATTCAGTGGCAGAAAATCCTGCAGAAAATCCTGCAGCTTCTCTTCCTGCAGCTGCCTCTGAAGCCTGAAGCGCTGGAGGGGCGTCTTTGAAAAGACAAGTCGCAGTGGGAGGGGCCAGGGTCTCTGTGAGGCTCCGACTTCTGCTGCTGCCAGTCGAAGTTGTGGGTTTGGTGGGAGGGGCTTAGCGAAGTGATACGAGGCAGCTGAAAGAAAGAGAGGTGCAAGGTTTTGAGTGGGTTGCACAGATTTAGCCTACTCCAGCTTTAAGGTATTAAGGTAGTTTGGCAACATTTAACAATGGATATATCAAAGATTAAATATCTCAGATATGACACGACTCATGAAAGTACATTGTTGACATCCTCTCCCTGTGGAAATACAGAGATATGTAGTGCACAACTAGCAAGAGTAGGACATGAAAAACATGTGAACACAGCTGGAGAATGTGAGAACTTTACCTCTTAGTATTTAAGTTGATGTTTGCAGTGTGACTGGATGCAAAGTGACCCCAGCATGCAAATGTGATTTTGTGAAATGTGACTATCCCGAGGTATTGAGCAATTCCGAATGTTCTTCCTCCAATCTGTTCAGATGTGATTAGTCCCGACGTGGTACAACTCTGGCTGCCAGGCAGCAAAATCACTTCCCTGGCTTGTTAAAATCAGAATAGGTATGCTATGATGTAATGCTGGCAGGGGACGCGCCCCGCGCTGATTGATGTCAACTCAAACCGAATGAGACCCCTGATCCTGTGTGTGTGCTTCACATGTGGGTGGGATGCCGTTTCTCCTGAGCCTGGAAACAATTGTGGGTTAAATTTAGACGCTACATCCAGAATGAAAACTCAACCACTCAGCTCTGTCATTAGTTTTAGCTCTGCAGCCCATTTGTTTGTTGTTAGCTCGCAGTCACCTTAGCCAAGAAAAGTTTTACATCTCTATCCATGTTTATCCTCCTCTGTTCTGTTCTCCCTCAGAACTCCCTCTCTTCTTATTAAGTCCATTTGCCTTTAATTCTTCTCTGACTCACACAGTGATGTTCATGCCACACATGTTACTTGTTGTATTAATGATAAAGACACATGAGAAGATATTTAAAATATCACCTGGAGTCTTATTTTCATGGAGGATGCACAAATCTAAAGCATGACCGTATAGTACAACATGATATTATTCACAGTAACGTGTGTTCACAAGATATATATTATATGATTTTGATTACAGCTTAAATTCTGTATATGGATGAGGTTATCATTATTTGGTGTCTTAACAGTGACTAGACATTTGGATTTTCAAAGGTCAATTACAATTTGTTGAGGACTGTTTTGTTTTTTTCAATAACAAATTGTCATTATTTCACATATTTGGTGCTTCCTCCAGAATGTATTTATTGTTTAAAGGCATCCTCTGGAGTTTCTGACCTTTAGGAGCGCTATGGATCAATTGAACGTTTTTCTAAATCCTGCTGATAAATAACTCCTTTATTTCTTGATATATTCTTAAGGTGATAGTCGGCTGATTTTATAATTGTTTTAATGAGAAAATGTATTTCTGAGTCCAGGACTACGCCAAGATTTCTGGCCCAGTCTGTGGTCTTTAATGTTAGCGAGTGAAGCTGAGCACTGACTTTAAATCATTCTTCTTTTATTAATTATTTCAGAGATATCTTGTCTGAATTTGGCACATCGACTCACAGATTTCTCATATGAATCAGTGTCTCATCTGCACAATTAGGAGAAGATATTTTATTGTTCTCTATAATGTTTGCTGGTGGCATCATTCAGATGTTGATCAGAAGAGGCCTGAGAATGGAGCCTTGGGGAACTCCACAAGTCATTTTTGTATGCTCAGAGGTGTAGTTATCAATCGACACAATCATCCCTGTCCTTCAAATAGGAGTTAAACATGTCCCACCTAGTTTTCCAGTCTGGCTAGTAATATGTTGTGGTCAACAATATCGAATGTAACACTGTGATCCCTCTTTCATTACTACTTTTCTCCACTCTTCTCCTGTGTGTTTGATACCCTGTTACCCTGGTCCTAGTGTTTAATTGGTATGAAGCAAACGCCTTCTACTAGAGTTTCACAACTATCTTTCACTTTGACAGCTGTGTGTTTGTGTGTGTTTGTGTGTGTGTGTTCAGGGGACTTTGAGTTCACTCTATTCGTGTGTGTAGATATTTGCTGACATTTATGAATAGGCCCACACACTGTTATGTAAGGACACCAACAAGAAATAGGTCCTTTGTTAGTGCCTTCCAAAAATGACTTGCATGGTTTTTTGATCTGGTGCTCCTATGGTGAAGATTTCCAGAATGGAGACGATTAAGGAACTAAGAAAACACCCTCTTCGGACTATCGTGCCTTTACAAGTTTATAAAATGTTTTTTTATGTTTTATTATAACACAAAGACTTGCAGAATTTCTTCATCCCACTGAGAAGAGCAACCATTGCCTTAAACAGCTGAATGTGTTTGTTTCTGAAGTCACGACTTTGATGTCTCAACTTGATAGATATGCTGATGTTCTGCGCTGTTATTGACGGAGAATTGATGATTTTATGATCTGATCAAGTTTAATAAAATAACATTAGAGTAGACATTAGTAGGCACTGACATTTATAGTTTATGGAACAGACGATGAAGCCTGATAACCTGTCTTATCTCAAACAGCATCTTACTACAACCCTGTGCATATGGCCGTACACATTTCATGTGAGAGATTTCTGTATTTGTGTTTCCGTCTGTGCTTCTCTCTCTGGTGTGAAGTTGAAACTCCCCACAAAGCTCTATATAACCGAGGGGAGCTGCAGATTCAGGAGATAGTTCCCTGTCGGTTCCTCACTACGAGCGACCCCTTTCACATTGTCACGTTGCTTTCACGTTATCATTTGATACACTGTTAAAAAATATTGATTATGGCCGATTCAAACTGAAGTCACAGCGTTTTCATGCAGACGTGGTGACATATACAGATTTGGATGGATGATCTGTTGTGGCTGAAAGCTGCAGAGCTGCAGGAGTTTGTGCTGAGTGTGTCATATGTTACGAGTTGATTTGCGCAGAGCTGAAGCCTGGAAACATTTACGGCCTCTGTGTCTTCTGATGACCATTCAAGTGGATTTTGAATGGCATGTTTGCTTTACTAGCAATGGGTCCCATAGCCCACTCAAGGCTGGCTTACACTCAAAGACACCCAGATTCACTTGTCACTTTTTATTTGTAACCATTTAAATGCATTTTATAAATGCATAAACCAACATCAGCAAAGCAAAGGCAAAAGGCTGACTTTTACCCTTAGATTTATGCAGATCAAGACAGGATAGTGTCCTTGTTATTGGCAGTGAAGGTGATGCATTTGTCCATGCAAAGACTGGGAGGTTCCATATGCAGGTCAATACGGTAAATGAGTCATTGTAACAGTATGAGTCTGTAGAGGCACGGCACTTTGTCAAAAACCTCTATTCTAAAATGAATCACTTCTCAACACAAGCCTGTCCTCTTAGATTAGAGACGTACATTGAACTCCTTTTGAGCACAATTTTGTCCATCTGTTCTATGTTATAAAGGCAGTTTCCTCAAATAACATAAACCCTGAACATTCCTTGTGTCATTCGTCATAGTGATGAATATTACAACACGCTCCTTATCTCCCCTTACGCTGAACATACATGAGGTCGTACCACGGCGTTGTGATCTCTGCTGAGACTCTCTTACGTGAAAAGCTCACTGCCCTGTTGCTCCACCCTGCAGCAGACTGGATGTTGGATGGAGGCGCCTGAACTCTACACTAGTGTTGTATTC
>JAVQJL010087434.1:0-12496 GCA_036024295.1 Nannoperca obscura
ATATTTCCCTTCAGGGATTAATAAAGTATTCTGATCCTTCATATATTTCAGTATTATTCAACATTTAACTATTCATATTTCTGTATTACTCATGTCATTCAGTCATTTCTTTGAAATTCAACGTTTCAAGGCAGCTATGCAGTTTACCCTTGGATTTAAACAAACCTTAAGAGTAAAATATTCCACGTCAATTCTATATTTCAGTATTTTTCATATCATTCAGTCATTTCAACATAATTCAGCGTTTCAAAGCAGCTATTCAGTTTAGCGATAGCATTTCAGCAGCCAGCATTCACACCGCAATTTCTTCAGAAATTGCCTTCTCTAGTTACTATTTCAACCTCTTCAGGTAGTTGTGTGTTTCTGCCTATGGAGCTGTAGAGTCTGGATCTGTGGTTGCACCTGCTACCCCCATTTTTCTACTTAACAGCCGCTGCTGCCATTATTGTTATTGCTCTAATTATTTGTTTATTAATTATGAATATTAATTATTAATATATTGTGATTAGCATTCTTTTTTATTAAAATAAACATCAATTTCATTACCACAACTATTACTTTACATCTCTATGAAGAACCTTCCTCCTGCTTAACCCAACCGGTCGAGGCAGATGTGCGCCCACCTAGAGCCTAGATCTGTTTTTTCTTGCCATTTTCGCCTAGTGCTTGCTCATGGTGGGAATGTTGGGTCTTTGTATATACAGGAGTTGGTGTTGCTTGCTTTATATGAAAAAGTGCCCTGAGGTAACTTTGTTATGATATGGCTCTACATAAATCAAATTGAATTGAAATTTTCAGCCGCACACCCATTCTGCTAAAAGAATAAATCATCACTAAGTCTATGCAGTTACTGTTGACTTTATGTATAATGCAATGTTGTTGACTGAAGCATTTGAGTCAGTAGGTTTAGCTATTTCCACTGCTGTTTCTCAAATAACCAAAGTGACCTTTTGATAGAGAATGAGTCTGTCCCATTATCCACAGTTTTAGAGTATTCACGAGTGTTCAGGTTCTGAGTTCTGTGACGTATTTCCAATGACCACAGTCCCCACGTGTCTGTTAAGACTGCCAGCTTGTAGAAGTTTATCAGAGTTCACTGGGACACCCTTATTACACAATGGACCATTAAATGATCAATCAGTAACAAAACTCACATTTAATATAGGAGCTGAAAGGAGATAAAGACATCAAATCGAGTTATCCAGAAGCATATTGTAATTAAAAGAGATACATTATTTTGAATGGTGCCTTGTCTGATAACATTTTAAAGAACACAACATACTTATTATCCCTCAATTCATCATCACCATTGCAGTTGTTGGTGTTGGTGCCTTCAGGCTGGTTTTCAGACTGACATTCATCAACAGACATAAGCAAGTTTATAACATGTCAGATTCAGCATAAATATTATTATTAACAATGTGTTCTTCCAGATGGCACTGATAATAAGAATGTAAATTATATTATATAGGACATTGCCAACATAAATATTAAACAACATCCTTTTTATCGAATATTTTTTTAAATATGTTCCTTAAAATGTTATCAGACAGACACCATTCAAAATAATAGGTATCTTATGTAGCCTACAGTAGATCTACATGATTCTAGATTGAATGTGTTTATTGACTGTATTACTCAGTTTAGCTCCTGAACGTGCTGGACACAGAGACTACATATATACTATATACCGGTATATATTTATATATGGCTGGACATCGTATCGAAACAGGAAAGGCACACTTGAATCGATACTCTTGAATTCGTCCGACGGAAGTGTAATGTGATCATACCACAACGTGGCGGTTAACAGCCAATGGGAATTTATCATAAAGTATTTTCCTACTGTGTCGTGCTTTTGATTGGTTAGAATCCCCTTTAAGTCGAAGGTGATTGGGTAGCTGCACAACAAGGCCCGCCTTCCTGACGTTGTTATTTAAAGGTACAGAGTGCCAACGCGGACCGAGCTGCTGTTCACTAACTACGAAGGGAGGTGTGGCGAGAAGCTGCCAAGAAACTGGTGAGTTCATTTTATCCTTGCCTCTAAAAAGTGATAGTAGAAGAAGTGGCTTGCATTGTTTTTAAGCTGTTGTGGCTCAGCTTTTATACAGTGCATAGCTTGCAGTGGACGAACTTCCAGCCACATGAGGGCAAAAGTGTAAATGTGTGCTTAATGATTCTGTCTAAATGAAAAACACAAATGAAGAAATGCACAAACCATTTCATATCAGTACACTCAACAGATTCAGATGGAGTCTTTTTCAAACTTGCTCAGGAAGAAGCTGCTTTCAATAGTCAGCATGGCCAGCTCCCCAGATGAATGCCAGGATTCACCTTTCTCCCTCAGTTACAGTCTCTGATGTCTGGGAGGCACTGTACGCTGTAGTCTTTTATTCCAAGCATTTCAATCAGCATATGAAAAACTGAGCTGAAAGTATGTATACAGCAACTACAGTATTTAATTGGTTGTTCTAATGTTTTATGCTTTAAACATTTTATTTATGTTTTTGACTTGTGTACAGTGTTTTATACTCAGTGTCCTGTTATGTTATATGTGTTACATGTTTTGCTGCATATATGTTCTGGTCCTCTTGGTGGACAATACAATTCTATTCTTTTTTATATAGAGAGCACTTGTATTTTCTGTCTCCTTGCCACCCCCTAAATGCCCTCTTCTCTTCTTTTCTCTCACTTTTCCCTCTGTCTGCCATTATTTGTTCTTTTCTTTATTTCTTAATTTCTGATTCTGTCTCTCCCCGCCCCAATTTTGTCTCCAGCTCAGCCCCCACCAGTCAGTTATCATGTTGCTGAAGTCCCTAGCATCCCTCTGTATCCTGGCTGCTGTTGCCTTTGCTGTACCTGCTCAGGAGAAGCGCATCCATCACAACGCTGATCTGAGTGACCATAGCCACAATGATGCTCATGGCTTCCAGTACGACCACGAGGCTTTCCTGGGCAAGGAGGAGGCCAAGACCTTTGACCAGCTGACCCCCGAGGAGAGCAAAGACAAATTAGCGTAGGTTTTAATGACCCTCCAGCAACTCTTTCTCAACTGTACAGTGGTGCCTTAGCATCAGTCTTAACAAATGGTTTCTACTTCTGTGTTGTGATTTATTGACCAGCCTTTTGTTTGTGTTCTGTAGACATTATTGCTATTGGGCTGTGTGTAGGTCAGAATTTGGGGTTCTAGTTCCAAAAGCATTCGTCAACGTTCTCCCCACAGGAAGATTGTGGACCGCATTGACACTGACAAGGATGGCTACGTCAGCCATGCAGAGCTGCACTATTGGATCAAACACCGGCAGAGGAGGTACATTGAGGAGAATGTGAACAAACACTGGAAGGACTACGACAAGAACCAAGATGGCAAGATAGGCTGGGAGGAGTACAAAAACACCACATATGGCTACTATCTGGGTAATTCTCTCTGAGTGAAAGATGTGCCTCCAGCCTAAGTCGTCTAACTCTTTCTTCTCCCTTCTCACTTCATTATTTCCTCCTTTACCACCTCTTTTTATTTTCTACCTCCTTCTTTAGACCTGGAAACTGATGTTAGGGCTGCCTCTGTGTCAGCTATCAAAACAAATGTAGCAGCTTCAAGGAAACACAAGCATCTCCAATCAGGCCGCATTTCTAAAGCTATGCTCATTATTGATCACCATCTATATTGCTCAAACACCAGTGCTCAGACTTGAAAACTTTTTTTAGATGAGGAGTTTGATGACATTGAAGACAAGGCCTCCTATAAGTCCATGCTCACCCGGGATGAAAGGCGTTTCAAGACAGCTGACCGAGACGGTGACAGTATTGCCACACGTGAGGAGTTCACTGCCTTCCTTCACCCTGAGGAGTTTGATTACATGAAAGACGTGGTAGTGCAGGTACAATCTACTCTCTAACCACTAGGAACTTTGATGAGTAATTTTAGCCATGTTAGCTATGCAGCTCTATGGATGACAATGTCATCGCACCCTCCTCATCCTCACAAAGAGCTCTTAATGTTCAGAAACCTTTGAAGAAAATTACTTGATCAATACATTAGCTTCAGTTTAGTAATAGGAATGGACCACTATGAGAACTAAATCATTTTCTCATTTAGGAAACTGTGGAAGACATTGATAAGAACGGTGATGGCAAGATCAACTTAGTTGAATACATTGGTAGGTAACTTCCAATCTTCTACCTCCTCCACTCCTAACCTGGAGGCGATCTGTCCTGAGTGTGTGTATATTGCTGATCCACAGGTGACATGTACACACCAGAGAACAAGGAGAGTGAACCTGACTGGGTCCAGACAGAGAGAAAACAATTCTCCGAGATCAGAGATGCCAACAAGGTAAAACATGAACACATGAACATGAGATTGGTTCAGACCCAGGTTAGAGTGACAGCTGGTGAACATAGTGAAGCAATTTGCAGCTAAAGAGCCAGATATTTCCCTCAGGAGTTGTAGAGACCAAAAACAACTAACAGAGAAGGAATACTTGCATTCATCAGATGACACAAACACCACTCCACATGAAGGATCATGTGTGCACCACTCGTTTCTGTTAACCAAAACAATCACTTATTGGAGGTTTCAGCAATTTAGTACTGGACTTCCATAAGAAAGTTAGATTCACAAAAAGATTAAAATCTGTCAAGTAGATGCCAAGATATCCTAACATTTAGTTCCTAGTATGACTTAAGTTCCAGAAGCACTGGAGGCTACATTTCCTGTAATGCAAGTGGAAAGCTTTCATTAGACCCTTAGTCCCTGGTCAATTTCCTCATCTATCAAACTCCACAGCCCCAGTTTGTAATGCAGGCTTTCTGTTGATGTGCAGTCTCCAAGCTCAATCTAAGATAACCCTGATGACATCACCATGACACAATCAGGGCTATTTTCTTTACAAAACTCCTCCGCAGCCACAGAAGACATTATATAACTGCTGTTACTAACCACTAGAGAACACTGGTCTAGATGTGAAAGTTTACTGACACAAACACAGATTTACCCAGAAACAAACATCCCTCCTCTGTCAGAACTGGAGTGAAAAAAAGCTCTGGCTTTAAACTAAAACTTCATTAGTCATCTGTTCAACTGTCATATCAAGTGCTGGCAAACATCGTGTATCAGCTTTTCTGTTCTGATGTTGTTCTGTCGATCAGACTTGGAGGAGAGGTTTAAATCATTTGGACTGCATTGTCTTATATCTGTGACAGAAATATAGTTAAACCCGAGGTTCAATCCACCTGTTATCCTGCAAAGTGTTTTGTATCCAGTGTTTTTGCATGTGCGCGCTGTAGCAATCTGCTCGTGAAGCTCATTGTTGCTGAGTGAGAAGAAGCAGCTGGTAGAGGTAGAACATGTCTGTCTGCAGCCTCCGCGTCAACAGCACAATTAGCAATACACTTGTCTGTATGATCTGTGTTTCCTTTCCTGTGAACAATGATACGTTTTGTTTTACTTGGTTTTTGAACAGATTTCTATTCTTCTGCTTTTACATGTTGTCTGAGTGACACCAGTGTGCCTATTGTTACAGTTAGTTACTTCCTCAGTAATGCAGTTGTGTGTTCTACAGGATGGCTACCTGGATGCTGGTGAGGTGGCCCACTGGATTTTGCCAGGAGAGGTTGACCATGCTGACAATGAAGCCAAACACTTGATCCATGAGACAGACACAGACAAGGTAGATTTAATTAATTAAATTAAATTTATGAGCTAAGACATGGGGGAAATGAAATCCTGATGACATGACACAGCAATGTAATTAATGTAATAAATAGTACAAGTAGGACAGGTACAACATGTAGAGTTAGGTTAGCAGTGTACTGACAGGCAGATGCTGTCAGGTATGCTAGTTGATATGGTAGAAATAATTGGGGTAATTCTTGGTTAATTATTAACAAGCTTCTCTCCGTGTATGTCTTGCTTTCTCTCCAATTTTTTATCACCCCATCCCCTCCTCCTCCTCTTTCTCTCATAAACCAATAAACCAATGTTGATGGAATCTGGTGATCAAACAACAGGACGAGAAAATAACCAAGAAGGAGATTCTGGCCAACTGGAACATGTTTGTGGGCAGCCAGGCGACCAATTATGGGGAAGATTTAACGAAGAGACATGATGAGCTTTGATGAGCTGTCAGAAGCTCATTTTGGTTTCTCTTTCACTATTATGGAGAATTCTGTTACAGTGATTTTGGGGTGGGGGGGTAGGACCCTGGGTTGTACTATCTACACAGACATACTAATCCATTCAAATTCAGCATGCACTCAAATACTGTGTATGTGACTACAGATGATTGTGATGATCCTACACACAGTTCTTTTTTTTAAATTTACATTACATTTGTTTAAGTGAGACGCAGATCCTCAAAGATAGAATATTGCTGTTGTCCAATGAAAACTGTGTATCTCTGTAAAAAGTGTGCACGGAGTTCAGCCTGCGATGGAATCCACCTGGAACAATGCTGTTTGTCTATAAACCTAACAGGTACGAAAGGGTCTCAACACATGAGGATGCAATTGTTCTTATGTAATAAAAACTAGACAACGTTGGGAAGACAGAGTTTTCATCTGAGATGGATACATATGTCAGAAGGCCAGTGAGTGGTACTGACTTTTGGGGGTTTAAGTCTTGTTTTTCTACACATTTTTATTTTGCACTATCTCACCACTCTTGAAACTTCAGTTCCATTACTGTAACCCTGTTTATCATTCTGATAAATCCATGATCCTGATTATCCATACAACAATGTAGCTCTCTACTTGTGTAGGAGGCATGCTTGTCCAATAATCAGCTCTATAAAATGAAAGGCTGACTATTGGCAGTCAGTGAAGCCTTAATCAGCTTTTGAAAGATAAAATATAACTCAAGAGGGACTGACATCACGAATACACAACTGCCAGCAACCTGCAGGAAGAAGAAAATATGCCAGCAAACAACAAACACCATCAGAACAGCTTCTTACACTCCACAGGACTTGAGTAAGGATGCACATGAAGTCATCATGACAATGCTGTGCAGTCCTCATATCCTCCATCGTTTCACACCTGCATCACTGCAGAATTTACTGCTTTCAATAAGACATCACTTTTAATAAAACTTTCTAATAAAAGGTGGGACTACCTAAAATGAATGAGCTGAAAATCTGAAGCTGAAAAATAACTTTTTCTGCAGGCAATTTGAGAAAAGCTGTACACCATCCAAGTATAATGACAATGAGATAATTGAGCTGTTAAAGTGTTCATGATGGAGGACTACAAGGTGCAGACGTATACTGACCTGGCGGGTGAGCAGGGCCACTCGGTCCAGGCTCGAGTCCAGTGGGGTGAATGACAATGTCAATGACAGTCAGTTATGTGTATTACTTTCACATTTGGCATTTTGCACTACTATAGTACAACATCAACTCGGTCCTGATTCCTGCACTTTTATGTAGTGGCCCACCTTGTAAAGACACCATGTTCATGTAGCACTTACATTACTAATAAAGGTGTTACATGGTTTCTTTTTCTTAAAGCTGAATTTCATCAAATTACTATAAACTATAGAATTCACCAGGAATAATAGTATTTATGAAGTCAGTGCAGTTTTTGAACCAGGCTTGAATGAGTGTGATCACATCTGAGTTGGCTACACGGACCATCTAATCATAGCTCATTAATGTGAACAGAGACAATGGGTCTAATACCATTTTAAAACAATCTCCTATTTTGGCTGCATTAACCTAACAATCAGTCCCCTCTTAAGGCCAGGCTTGAATGCTTTAGTAGAGCATACTCCTGAATTTCAGTGAAAGTTTTACTTAAGTAAAAGTAGTAATACCACACTATAGAAATACTCTGTAACAGGTTTTTTTAAGTGTAATGTAAAAAGTACAACAGTCTTGGCATCAAAATGTACTTAAAGTACCAAAAGTAAAAGTAGTAATGCATAATGTCCCATTCCAGAATATAATATATATTATTGATTATAATGTATATTAGAATTATAATAATTCATTTATTAACATGTTGCAGCTGGTAAAGGTGGAGCTGATCCTTAATTTACTGCAGGGTAGCTTGTAGATTTCAACAAAAGTTCAATAAAGTCACATAAATGTGACTTAAATACTGATGACTTCCATAATAATCATGATTTATTATATTTAGTATTATTAATCTAAATCCGCAAGTAACTAAAGGTATCAATTAAATGTAACAGTAAAAAGTACAATATTTCCCTGAGTAAAATGTAGTGGAGTAAGTAGGAGAAAATGTACCTCAAAATTTTACTTAAGTAGAGTACTTGAGTAAATGTACTTACTTTCAACCACTGGCAAATTTTCAGTAATCCTCCTTTGCTGATGTCTTTAAATTGGTTCATTTCCAGTGGAGCGATCTATTAATGAATTTCATGTGTAAGAAATAACGTAAAGTATGTCATGTGAAGGCAGCAGCAGATGTGTAATGGTGCTGTATGAAAAATGGAATTCTACTCCCATCAGAAAGCCAGCGTGTAAATCCAGAGCCCCCATCTTCACGAGGGGCTTTGTCGCCCTTTGATGACATATAGAATAAAACCTGTATGTACAAACTGTATTTATTTCCACATCTCTCTCCCTCCCTGTCCTCTGCTCTGCTGTCAGGATGGCCGTCTAACATTGTCTGAGCTGCTTGACAAGATGGACTACATCAAAACCAGCACCATCACTGACTACGGAGGCATGCCGGTGGATGGCCATGATGAACTGTGAAAATGTACTACAGCACAGGAGGACTTATTTCTCTCATGACAGTGCACTACAATATATGAAGTACATATAATAAAACCAACCTGCCCTTGGTGTCCATGTTTTTAAATTTGAGTTATCCTTTTGACTTAATTGTTTAATAATGTGATATTACTGTTGAATGCAGTCAAGGGTGTGGAATGAGTCTAAAACACTAACATGCAGTAAAATGTGAAGAAACCACTGGTACAGCCCTTTAAAGCTCGACTCTGGTTTCACATATGGCAGCTGAAACTAACATCAATGAAATGAAAAAGGGTCACATTCATCATGTTATCAGGATGGAACATTTGGCGGCTGAAAATCATGTGAAACTTTATTTGAACTTTTCATACATTGTGCAGCACATGGCAAGGAGTCTATAATCATCAATCCATTTGATACTACTTACAATGAATGCACAGGCTTTAAAGTTGAACACTGAAGAATAGTCCAATAATCAGCTCTACAAAATGAAAGGCTGACTATTGGCAGTCAGTGAAGCCTTAATCAGCTTTTGAAAGATAAAATATAACTCAAGAGGGACTGACATCACGAATATGCAACTGCCAGCAACCTGCAGGAAGAAGAAAATATGCCACCAAACAACAAACACCATCAGAACAGCTTCTTACACTCCACAGGACTTGAGGAAGGATGCACATGAAGTCATCATGACAATGCTGTGCAGTCCTCATATCCTCCATCGTTTCACACCTGCATCACTGGACGAGCCTCTTTGGCCCGGAGGTCGACCCCTGAGGCAGCGAAGCCGGTTCCCCCCTGTCAGAACACATTACAGACCATCAGCACTTACAGTGTGACAAGTTCACATCTGAGGACAAAAACTGCTTGGAGAAATTTGGGATACTAAAACCATAAGTGAGTCCTGTTCCTGCATTAGGGTGCAGCATACAGCAGTAAAAGTCAAAAAGCACCCTCTCTAAATAGGCTTCCAGACAGTGAGCAATTCACGCTGTATCTGCCATCGGGCTACGTCTTTTTGTGGACAACTTTGCCGCCACCCTTTATCTCCTTGCCGCGGCCATCGTGTCTACGGGCAGCAGCAACCACTTGCTGTCTAAAAGCACCTTAAAAATCATGTCAGTCTCCTTCCCCGGGAGATGATTAAAATCCAGCGTAGAAGAAAAGATTTGGGGAATTCATGGAACAATTTATCATACCGAATCTTGACCCCACCACCACAGATGTACATACATACCCTCTGCAGTGGTATGATGTCTTTGTCAGACAGTTTGTCGCCGCTCACAGGATCAATCATGTCCTTCTTGATCAACTTCTCCACACACTCCTGAGTCACCACAGTACCCCTGAACAGAGGACAGAGAGTGTGATCGAACAGATGACACTTAACATGAATGTGAGGGTGGGGGTAGACATGTTGGTACTCACGAGAGTCTCAAAACAGCGCAGGGAACACTGTTGCCCAGGACGTCCCTGGTTACTGCACATACATACCTGTCCTGAGGAGAGAAGACAGGATTATACTACAAGTAGAGCAAAAGAAAGCCATCTGTTTAAACACACACAACAAGGCTTTGAGCGTAATGTGAGGAGGAGCTGATGTGCTGCGTCACCCATCCTCAAAATACTGGGCTTGATGGTCAAACTAAACAAGATGGTTTTTGGAAACAGATTTTCAGACATTTTGCTGAATAAATGGCTCATTAGGTAAGGATAATGAAAAGAATGATTAGTCATCATATAGCCGTGACCAACACAGTAAATGGATGTGTGTATTTCAAGGCCTTTGAGATGAGGCCTATGCTGGTCCTCTGTGGTCCATTGTTGCATTTGGTCTTTTCATGGGAAAAATTTATAGTAACGCCAGACTGATGCTTAAATTCGTGGAATACGCTGTAAGAAACTCACTTTGAACCCATGTCCACTTTAGTGCAGACATATTGCAAAGTGGACACTAAATTGATTTCAGTAGGAGCAGAAAACAAAGATTTGCCAACCTGAAACCCTCAACCAAGCAAGAATTTTCTATTCCTGCAGAATAGAAAGGGGGAGAAGAGAAAAAAACAACAAAAAAAAAGTTCCTCTGTGTGTGATGGACTCATGCCTCTGACAAACTACATCAAGTAAAGAGAACGCTGCAGGGGACTGACAGCTTCAGCTCCCCACAATTGGACTAAAGTAAGGTCAACAGTGTGGTGATGTCACACCTCTTGTAACGTTCTGTATGCTTAAACTGCAATCTGATTGGACGAGCTTCAGGTTGGTCGGTCACACAGTTGGTGTGAAAGGCCCTGCTGTATGTGTGTTAGCAGAAATGTCCACACATTTCTGCTAACAGCATGACTGTTTAAGTCATGCGCATGAGATAATTGAGCTGTTAAAAGTGTTCATGATGGAGGACTACAAGGTGCAGACGTATACTGACCTGGCGGGTGAGCAGGGCCACTCGGTCCAGGCTCGAGTCCAGTGGGGTGAAGCGCACTGTGATGAGTTCATTCATCTTAATGGGTCGTCCTGACATGGGGCATAACACAGCCTTACTCTGACAGACATTAGGGAAGGAGAGACAGGACAGCCATTAAACACACGCCACATCATTTCAGTCTAGCTCAGTGAGACAGACAGGTTTCACTGTTTGAATACAGGGTCAACCTGACTTCTGCCTTTTAAACAGGGTCAACATTAAACAGAGAGAGACAGAGAGAATATCAACATTTAAAGCAAACAGGTGAACCTGGCACCTACGCCCACAGTGCATGACACAAGTCTGAAGTTTGACGACACCGGATGGAAAACCCTTCCCGTGTTGGGCCCACCTCTGCTTACGTTTCTCACTTCTCCGCTGTTTGTCCTGCTACAAATCTGAACTCAAATCAAAATGAAGTCTGGCCCTGTGCTGATGGAAGAGATCTTTCTCTGAGCAGTGATAAACATTGGTCACTTTTCTTAATTTCTTGTTTGTATAAATATTAAGAAGCAGGTTTCATCAAAAACATAATCTATCAATGATAAAACTATTTTGGTTTAAATCAAAGGTTTGGCAGAAGGAAAAACAGACAGACTTTCAGAACAGGCAATATGCTGGCTTGATCCATTTGCCAGTGGTGGCTTTGTCATTCAGAAAGACGTGAGTTTCACGTTAACTTACCTTATGTCAGACAGGACAGCACATTCATGGGAAGAGCCGCAATGTTTAAATAATAAACGTATTTATCAGTGAGCCCTCGTGATCTTTATAGAGTGCAATGCTGGATATTTATTCACCTATGCAGTTGGCATGAATCGAGAGTAAAAATGGAGGGAGGAGGAAGTACGACAGACGTCTGACAAATGGCATCACAGCCTGCTGCTAGCAAGACAGGAGTATATGAATTCAGTCTCTTTTGTAAACACTGAAATGACATGTCATTTGATGACCAAGAATCAGCAATACAGAAAGTATTCAGACCCCTTTAGATTTTTCACTCTTTGTTTTATTGCAGCCATTTGATAAAATGAAAAAAGTTGATTTTATTTCTCATTAGTGTACACTCAGCACCCCATCTTGACAGAAAAAAACAAATGTAGAAATTTTAGCAAATTTATTAAAAAAGAAAAACCGAAATATCACATGGTCATAAGTATTCAGACCCTTTGCTCAGTGTTGAGTAGAAGCACCCTTTTGAGCTCGTACAGCCATGAGTCTTCTTGGGAATGATGCAACAAGTTTTTCACACCTGGATTTGGGGATCCTCTGACATTTTTCCTTGCAGATCCTCTCCAGTTCTGTCAGG
>JAVQJL010087436.1:0-39450 GCA_036024295.1 Nannoperca obscura
TTTCTATTCATTTCACAACGTATGGTGGTGAATAAGTGTGACTTTTCATGGAAAACACAAAATTGTTTGGGTGACCCCAAACTTTTGAACGGTAGTGTATATATATATATATACACACAACCAGGTCTATAAATATTGGGACATCGACACAATTCTCATCTTTTTGGCTCTATACACCACCACAATGGATTTGAAATGAAACGAACAAGATGTGCTTAAACTGCAAACTTTCAGGTTTAATTTGAAGATATTTACATCCAAATCAGGTGAACGGTGTAGAAATTACAACGGTTTCTATATGTGCCTCCCACTTTTTAAGGGACCAAAACCAATGGGACAAACTAAACAATCATAAATCAAACTTTCACTTTTTAATACTTGGTTGCAGATCCTTTGAATACTTATGACCATGTGATATTTCAGTTTTTCTTTTTTAATAAATTTGCAAAAACACATTTTACATTACATTACATTACTACATTTGTTTTTTTCTGTCAATATGGGGTGCTGAGTGTACATTAATGAGAAATAAAATGAACTTTTTTGATTTTAGCAAATGGCTGCAATAAAACAAAGTTTAAAGGGGTCTGAATACTTTCCGTACCCACTGTATATATCTCCTCACTTGGAAGTCGCTTTGGATAAAAGCGTCAGCTAAATGTAATGGTATGAACACAAATGCCTGATAAATAGGTGATAGGTCACATTGTATTTCCTTTATGATTTGAACAAATGCATCCTTTAAGTTTAAGCAAAAGGAGCCTTTGAAATGGGACAGGCCTGGAAATGCAATCTTGAGAGGATGCAGCCTCTGAATTGGGGCACAGACCCTGACACACTGAAACATTGCTGCAAGTTGAGAACCTAAACGTTTTCAGCTTTTTTATGACTAGGTATTAATAGATGGCGTTACATCACACACAATAGATCACATAATCTTTTTGTTGTCAGAAAGGTTAATGCTTACTTTTCCATGACGTGTAATGCTTTTCCGTAAGTAATCTGAGTTCATGCTCATCCCAAAACATTGGGAGACTATATTAAAGGTACAAATGTAGAAACAATAAACCCTGTGTTTGGCTGTTCAACGGGTAGTAGATGTACCAGGCTAAATTTGATTTCTATTACAAGGGGCAGAGAGTGCTAGATGGCACTTGGACACGAGGCTTAGAGGACTGACAAATTGAGTAACTAAATGCCTGCTTTGAACGATGGTACGATTTTGTGATCGACAGTCCAACACTTTCACTTTTATACTGAGATCTGTACACATATATAGTACAAAGTCTCCCATGCATGTGTACAGTCCCTCAAGAGCATAGAGTTAAAACTCTGAACCTCTTGCTGCTTCAAATCCTTGTTAGGATTTCCTTCCCTCTCTTTTCTCTCACCAAGGTCTACTGTACCTCACAGTCTTCAAAACAAAGTAGTGATGGGATAACCGGTTCATTTAAGTGACTTAGATCCTTAAATCTCATTCAGTAAAGTGATATACTCTTTTTTTTGAGTCATTCATTCATTTCGTTCAGTAGACGGGGAGGATGGGAAGGGACTACTACTTTCTGTCCAATACTGATGCTGTGTAGCTGTTAAAGAAAAACAAAACTCATGCATAATTATTGTTGCGCACACGTGGCCAAAATGAACGAATTACTCCCTGAGACGACTCATTACTACTTGTACTTATCAAAGAGTAGTTCAAATGAATGATACGCTCATGATTGAAATATCACTAAAACGATGTATGATGTTGTTCTGTTTCAAGTGTAGTAACAAACTCAACACACGGAGGGTCACGACACACTGTAACAAGACTCACATGTAATGATAATTATACATTTTCTCTCTCTTATCAAACTTTTTCAACTTCAAACTTTCTTGTAAGCTCCAAACTCTCTACTTTGAATCTTAATAAATCATAGATATGCAAATAATATGTTGACTGAAACAACATTTTGTAGTAACAGACCTTTACTAGAAGATGCTTTAAATGATAATTACAATTTCCAAATAAGCGTGGACTATATGATAATACTAATGTTAATGTTTCTGCATTAATTTTCCTTTTGTTGTTTTTATTTTTGCAGTTCTTTGCCTTCTTGCGTCTGACTTGCCGGATTCAAAGCCTGTCATTGCTCACGCTAACGCCCTTCTATAATCATATCACCAGATTCTAATTACTATGGAGTCTTACGCAAATTTGTCTGCAGCTAATGATGCATTTCATCCAGAAAATTACTAAAATTCCTTACAGCGTGATTAGTGCTTTAGCACCACTCCCCAGACGACCCTCCATTCATTCTTGCTTTATTGTTTTTATCCTCTCCCTCAGCGCATACACATGCTCCTCCATCCATAACAGCCCTGGTGCATAGTTTGTGGTTTCCCAATCTTTGCAAAAGGCACAGTTTTTAAGCATGTCTGTTTCAATCATCCTAAATAACAAATTACTAAATGCTGTAATGTCGTAATGCTGCTCTGTATAAAATGATGAAAGATATGATATCTAGTGAAATAAACAGGTTGGAATCTGGGAAAGAATCCATAAACGAGGGTGACACAATTCAATATGTGCTTTTGACTACAGCCATCGTAAACCTGACAATGTTCAACACAATGGAAGAAGGCCCTTTTTTCAGTACAAGAAATGTTCTGATTATTTGGGTTGGACTAATTTGTTGTCTCATCTTGATAGCCAGCAGGGGTCTGATTGCTAATTTGAAAGTGGATAATGTTCATCTCATGGATGCTTTAAAGTTACTTTAACAAAGTTATGATTCTACTCAATTCCGTTACAGATACTTGGTCTGCTCTCTGCTTGCTATGTATTGCTCATATTTATCTGGCCCACAAACATTTGTCACCTCAAATATGATGGTTTTATGCAAGTTATCCAAATAGAAATGCATCTGAATCAATGCCGTTCAACCAGTAGATTATCAGAATGCAAATGCTGGAAATTGTGTAAGATTAAGGGAAAGGTCTTAAATTGCCAGTGATGACCTAAAGGTGAGAGAAGTGGGATGTGACCACAAGGTTGCCGTTCATTCTGGCAGAATAAATCTGAGTGGGGAAAGTGAAAGAGCACTGCTTGTCCCTTCCTTGTTACCACCATCGAATTGCTCTTGAGCTTGCAGATCAGACCATGCTTGTACTGGGCAGCTTCCAGGTGTGACACTGTAAGAGTACTGTTTCTACAAAGAGAGCATTAATGTCAACAATACTTCCTTGGATAAATAAATGTCATAGTATTGGCCATCATTTCTATTGGTGATGATAACTTTGTAATCACTAAAGTAACTGATTATCTGGGAACACAGGGTTTGACTATCAGACTGTTAACAAGCTAACAGTTCAGCCAGATTATCGAAACCACTCATAGAAGTAAAATTGATATAAATAATAACAATATTAATAATTATAATAGACAATAATCTATCATTGCATAAGAAAACTGTGCATGCTCAACAATGGTAAGCACGGTAGGTCAAAGTTGAAGCAGGAAGTCAGACTGTAAACTGTGATGGAAGTTTTCAATGGACAATTTGTTACCTTTAATTTCTTATCAAAATATGTTTCGCTAATCTAGGTGGGTTAGGACGGTTAGTTTACAGGCCTGGTTACACTAGAAAGTGGCACAGCAACATTTATCACTGCAGCATCACAAAATACTTGGTTCTAGCAGCTTGGTGATGGAGGGACTACTTGCTGGACTGGTTGATGAACTGCTGTAGCTGCTGAACTAGCCACAAACATGTTATAGTCAGTTGGGCTTACACTGGCCGGTCACAAGAGCTGTCTGAACATATTCAATAGAAAGTTATTAAGGAGGGAAATTAAAGTTCCCTGAATTTACTTTTTAGCACTTTAGCTGAGCTTGATTGGTAACAGGACAATACGTTTATTTAAGATCTACCAGCGACTCCTGTGTTAAAACTGTCTTCAAATCACTGCTGCTTTTGTGGAGCAGTTTATATTCTGACAGAGGTTAAATAATAATAAAGGTGCACCACAGCCAATAAGATATTATGGTTTCAAGCATTTTGAACTCTCTCGTTCTCTGTTCCCTCAGGAACCCCAGTCAACACAAGGTCAGCAGACCTTCTATTGGTCAACGGCATGAATTTACTCACAGATTTGCCTTTACCCTGCTAGTAATTACATTATTTCTGGTGTGACAGAGCTTCAAAACCTGCTTGTGTATTTACTGTGTGACTTCTTATTTCAGTTTGTGTTTCCAGATCTCAGAAGTTCTTAAAAATAAGAATACAGACTTTCCATTTAACAGAAACAAAGTTGCGCAAGAGTTGCTATTGTTGGCTTTAATATATCAGCTTGGGCCTGACAACTGTACTGTATGAACCCTACTGGTCCAAATTCAGAACCTTTTCTTCTCTAAAATCTTAAGTCTGACTGACAGTCAAATTTTAAAATCTGTTATTCAAGTCCTTCAACCCATTGTGGCACCCATGCCGCTTATAATCTACAGTGCATAAGAGGGAGGTAGTTTTATCATTAGTACTGCAGGCACTCTCCTGCCTGCTCTCGCCGTCGTTAGTCCAGCTGTGTCCAGGCCTGCCAGCTGCTGGCTCAGCTCCAGGCTGCCTGTCAAAGGGTCAGCTCAGAGAGACGACCACTCACAGCCTGTAAAACACTACTGATGGCTAAAACACTCACACCATCCATCATGCAGGTGCAAAGACTGTACTTATCCCCAAGGGGCTTCACAAATGCACATACAGGCGTGCATATGCACACACAGAACCATGTACACATACATGCCTTTGAGCCATCGTTTAGTGGAAATTATTGACTAGCCCCTTGTAATTAACACATACTCCCACAGGGAATAAATCAGTGCTGATAAATCACTTATTGTGGTGGTTTTGGTGCTAAAGGTGTACCTGTGTGTGTGTGTGTGTGTGTGTGTGTGTGTGTGTGTGTGTGTGTGTGTGTGTGTGTGTGTGTGTGTGTGTACAGGTTATTGGTCCATTAAGGTTGAAAGAGTGATAGTCAGGCTGTTGGGTCAGCTGAACTAAAAATGCCCTGGTAGACAGTAAAAAACTGCTGCTGCACTACGATACTGTGACTGGAGGCATCCACTGTGGACTGACAGAAGAGCACAAACCACAAAGATCCCGCAGGACATGAAAAACAAAGACAGAAAATACTCAAGTGAAAACCACTTACAAACACAAGGTCCTGCTATTGTGGTACTTAAGCTCACAGTGCAGTACTGATTACACTAGAGCTGCAACAATTACTTAATTAATCAACTAGTCAATAAAAACAAAATGAATTGCCAACTTTTTTGATAATTGTTTCTGTCATTTTTCAAGCAAAAATATAAAACATTTGCTGGTTTTAGGTTTGTTAATGTGAGGATTTGCTGCCTTATTTGGTCATTTAAGTCAGTAAATGAAGAGTCTTTGAGTTTTGGACTGTTGGTTGGACAAGAAGCTATTTGAAGACGTCACTTTGAGCTCTGGGAAATTGTGATGAGCATTTTACAAATTTCTTTGACATTTTATAGACTATAGATGAATCCAAAATAGCTCGGATATGGGAGCTGCCATCTTGTGCTGGTAACGTAATTTAAAACTAGAGTCTGTCCAGAAGTGATCCGCGGTGGAGCCGTAGTATCGAGTTCCCGCCTATACAGCAGTCTGAGCCAATCACAAGCACATGTACAGCTCTAAATCATGATGTAACACACCATTTTTATAGCATCAAATAACTAATTCAAACCAAACTTTTTAGAAAAACAAACACTTGAACAAACATCAGTGTGATAAGAACTTCTACAAATGACAGAAACTATCTTTGGGAAAAAAAATAATTTACAGTCTATGGCTGCTACTCATAACATACTCCACTTTTTGTAAAAGAATCCGCTAGTACTTACTAGTAACTAATAGTTACTCTTTTGCTCACGCCTGCTGCCCTGCTGCTTACCTGAAAGCTATTCTGTAAGAGCTGCATTAATTTACTATGATGGGTTCTGCTAAACCAGCTTGTGCAAATACAGCATTTCATAAGCCCCATCTCTAGTCCAGCATCCCCCTGTGGGCTCTAAATCTAAGCTTCCAGTGGGGAGTGGAGTCACTATAGTTTTGACAGACATTAATTTTCCTCACAGGGTGAATTTATAATAATAATTATTTTAGTGATTCTCAGATTTTTCATATAGTGCCACCATCTGGTTAAAATCAATATTTTCCAATACTTTGGTTTACGACAAAAAATCTGCAAAAATTATATTTTCATCAGCTGTAGCTGTATGTTAGCATTTATTGCTAATTAGCAAATGTTGGCATTCTAACACACTAAAGTAATATGGTGAACATGGTCAACAACTTGTTTGTCATTGTGAGCATATTAGCATGCTGAAGTTAGCATTTAGCTTAAGGCACTGCTGTGCCTAAATACATCCACACAGAGCCTCTGGCATGGCTTTAGACTCTTTGTCTCATTTTAATATATCTTTTTAATTCTCTCTTTTAGTTCTGTTCATTTAAGCACATGATAACACAATAAAAAACTGTAAAACATAAATAAAAATAGTAAAATTATGATCACAAGGCACATCAGTCCATGTATCTGTTGCAATTTTACCTTTTACAAGTCTTGTTTTGCATGAGCTCAATCATGAAATCTCACAAGAAAAAGAACAATACGTGCAATATTGTCCTTATAGATTTGATGAATAAACACCGAAACAAATTGCTATTTGGGTGCCAGAACTCTCAGCCGCAAAGAAACCTGTGTCTCACTCGATTTTATGACCGCCCTGTGTTGTTCCCAATTTCTAATTCTGTCTATCACTGTATCCCTCCTCTTGCTTTCAGCTCTAACAGGGAAGAAAAGAGCAGCGAATAAACTAAATCTTGAAGAGACAATTTAATTCTACCCAATCCAGCTTTATTTTACTGCACATGCAGGAATCTTATTACCTCCTTAATTTAATCAGCCATGTCTTTATTAGCCAAATCACACATTTTTTGTCAAAGAGTTCTAACCTCACTGTCTCCCTGCTTGTCTCTAACAGATTAGGAACTCAACCAAAAAGAAAGCATGAGAGCCCTCACTTTTTGGTGGTGAGTTATAAAGGTCAAGTAGAAAATTGAGGTTGGGATAATATATGCCATCAATTTGCACTTTATTTTCACTTAGCCTGACCGTTGTCTATCTTCCTCGACAGTTTTAGAGGCTATTCTATTGATGGAATGTAGTTTTGACAGACAGCACGGTGGGCATCACTGGGATCTTCGTCCAAGGTCCAGGCGAATAATGGCTGGGTAAGTTTATTTAATAATTTATCTATTTGTCGGATTTGAGTTGAACAGCCAGAAGAAGAAGCTGCTTTGAATTGCAGGCGCACACATGCATAGCAAAGTATGACTGACCTTGGAAGGCTAGGGAAACGAAAGGTCTTGGTGCTGCGAGTGTAAAGTAAGTTTATCTGAAAATACATCATGGTGTTAGCTGAAAAATAGTAGCTGTCAGATGTTTATTCAAGAGGTCTCATTGCAGGCCACAGAAATGGCATCTTCGGTCAAGCCTGGGTCTCTTGTCGCCATGGAATGACCTTTTCTTTTCATAATATTACTTTATTTCAGAAATAAATAAAACACAGCCTGTTTTACTAATTTTCCTCTTTTTGTCTGTGTTGGCATTCAGTTTGATTTTGCAGAGGCTATGAAAAAAAACCTACATATCTGCG
This sequence comes from Nannoperca obscura, assembly GCA_036024295.1. Taxonomy (NCBI): domain Eukaryota; kingdom Metazoa; phylum Chordata; class Actinopteri; order Centrarchiformes; family Percichthyidae; genus Nannoperca; species Nannoperca obscura. The sequence goes on from JAVQJL010087436.1 coordinate 7,724, forward strand.
AATAGGATGTTTTTATTTTTAAACCTATACAAGGTGGGGCTCAATCCCAATACTAGTAACTTTTAGCCTTTAAAATTACAAAATAAATACACATACATATACCCAGCATTGCCAAAAAGATATTGATCAGCTAACAAGACTCCACATCGGTAAACATGAAAGTGATCTCTGCTGCTGCTGTTCATTCAGCATTCCGTAAGCCCCATCTCAAGTCCAGCATCCACCTGTGGGCTCTGAGTCAAAGTTAGTCAGTGTAAGTAATGATCATCGCTCCCCAATCCCTGCCATGCTGAGCTTGGTGTATTTTTTCTTGTGGGGAGTGACAACAGCAGAGCCTACACACCAAACATCAGTGTACTGTGAACACAAGTTCCTCAGGGTACGTAATGATCAAGCTAAGACAATGAACAATGTATTATTCAGAAATTGTCTTATATTCCCAATACTGGTGACTTTTCCATAAAAGTAGAAAAATAATTATAAATCATATATCTAGCATAGACAAAAAATATTAATGGACAGAAACAGCTATCAAAAACTCTCATTAATGTGCTCTCCAGTGTAATGGGAGGATGGGAGTGAACTGGTGGACTATACTGTATGCAGCCAGAAATGTATAAAGATATAGCTAAAAGAAAGAAAGAGGAATATTAGTAGTCTAAAGATTGACACAGCAGCAGGGCATCTAGAGGCGGACTACATATATATGGCTCCAAATGTGAAGCTGAAGGTTATTTTTATGTGTTTTTCACAATTCAGGACAAAAACGAGGGCAAATGAAGAGGTGAAGATTTCAAAAGGAAAAAAAAAATCCAACATGTCAAATGTTAAATTGGAGGGAAACATTAGGAAAAATAAACATAATCTCACGAACGTGCAAGATTAATCTCACAAACACAAAAGTCCTAACCAAAAAACTGCCCATGTGAGGCAGGCCTGAAACCACAACCAATGACAAAACATCAGCGATGATTTACAAGGGAAACATACAGCTGTTGTCAGTGCAGTGGCAATGGAATCCTCCAGACCCAACCCAGAGCTGCTTTTGTTGATTGCTGCATTTCCTTGGAGCCTTCTCAAGGCTAAATGAGCTATAGGATGAGTGCGGCTGGCAGAGTGCCCCACCGGAACAGCTCCATCCTTTAACACTCTGATTGATCACATTACAGTTAATTAAATATTGGCAAATTGCTCCCATCCAAGGATGGGCCATTAAAGTTTACACTCCAGCCACATTTATCACTTTCCATGTCTCTTTTATCACTGCTGCTTGTCGCCTTTCCTGTGTGTCAAATGGATGATGATAAACGCCCGATCCTTTCATTTCTCTCACTTGTACATTTTACCTCTTCTTCTTCTTTTTTTTTTGGAGGGGGTTCAGCTTCTTACGCTTCCCACTGGCTTTTCATTTCAATGAAGTATGACAGCTCCAATGAAGAGTGTGCTGCAGTGACTCTTTTCCATATTCCTCAGTTTATGTATAGCTGTCAGTATCTCAAAAGGGATCAGGCAAGGGTGTAATGACAGGGAATAGCTAGGAGCATGAAAATGACACTATCGGGCAACAGCAGAAGTAAAACACAATTGTTCAGCTGTCAGCTAAGGTACTACCCTGATAAACTACAATAATGCTGATGGGCAGGGTTGTGTTGCATGTCTAACACACATATGGTATTAGGTTGGCTCTCACTAACAATAATGTATGAGAAGGTTTCCCTTATTTTCAGCTATAAGTTGATCTCTTCCAGAAATCCCTTAGGTCTCATAAAAGGGTGTTGGAAGAGGCCAAGATAGTGGATAAAGATGACACAAATTGTTGTCCACTTGGGTATGGTTGCAGAGTGATTCATTACTAATGCATTCAGTTTACAGGCCTGAGGGGAAGTCAAGACAGAATATCACTTCTGATACGCCACAAGGTGCTCCTTGAAAATGAGCTGTCTTTTTTATTTGGGGAGAGCAGGTGGAGTGCAGAAAGGTAGAGGAGGATCTAGGCTGTAAAGCCCAAGCCTGTGATTAAATGCACAAGATAAAATGCCCAGACACTTGACGATTACTTATTAAGAGCTGGCCACCCCTATAAATGAGTCTGATTAAGGCTCCAACATGGTTTTGCATAGTGACACAGAGAAGGGGTTTCTGGGAAACTGTAGCTCACAAATTCTGCCAGAGCAGCTAAGGTGCAGTTTGTGAAATGATGGGTTGAGCAGGGAGGGGGTATCTTACAGGAGAGGGGTGGCAAACAAATATCAAATTAATAATAATTTAAAATCTTATTTTAAATTTTTTTTCAATATTTTGTCAAATGTAAAAAAAAAAAAAATTTAATATTGTCTGAACAGTATGCTCTGTTAAATAAGATATGCTCTACTATACATACAAGTGAAAGTGTGTTGGCAGACATACAGTATATCTGCACACAAAGCATGTGACAGGCTTTAGGCAAAAGAGAACACATCCTGTTTCTGATTCGTTGCTGTTTTCGCAGAAGTTAAGGGTTCAGTACACTTAAAATGAACTAGATTTTACAATGTGTCCTTGACCACAGGTCTACAGGTAAAAATATTTGTACATGTTCTCAAATGCCATATCCAAAGGCAGTGCCTGCCTTCACACAGAGGGACGAGACACAATGAATACTCGGACACTGAGAGGATTTTGTAATGTGCTTATCCAGTGTGCCCACTGTTGGGGCGTCAAGGTGAAAATGAAGGTGTAATTTTATTCAACACGTGGAACATGGCTTCAGACGATGAAACGTTTATTGGGAATTTTGCCTGAGTTGAACCTCCTCCTCTACCCCCACTCCCCACCTCTTTGTAGTGAATGCTTCTTTTTCATATGTTAATGCATGTTGTTCTGGCACAAATTCAGAAACAGCCTTCAATAAAACTAAAGACGGTCTAGTGGCAGGGCAGGCTTTTTACTGTAGGCCCTTTGAGCTGAAACTCTCCAAGATATCATTGAATGTCGTGACTGAGGACCTGACCTAGCTGTGATAACATTAGTGGATGGTGTAGTCCTTTAGTGACAGCCAAGAGTGACAACTGGGTTAATACAGCTGCTTGCCACATAGGTTTGTTGCTGTACAGGAGAGTAAAATGTGCCTATACTGTGTTCAAGTTACAAAAAAAGCCATGGAAGAGAGCATTGTATTTTATATTCTACTGACGACAGATTGTGGATGCCAACTGACAGTGAAGAACAGAAATGTCTTCATCTTCTCTTTGTAAAATGGTTAGAAGCTCCTACTCTTTGATTTGAAGGTAGTGACCCTAAAACCTGACATTTACTGGTGCTTTAGAAGCTTCCTCAAAAAGCCTAATTTGTAGCTGTGCTAGAAATGCCAATTTAAGAAACATCCCATGTCCATTCAATTTTAACATCATGGCTGATCAGGCTCTCACTGCTTGCCACACTTGTTTTACACAAATGCAGGAGTCTGACAACATGTTTGGATTCCTTTCTGATATGACTTAACTGTGTGAAACAGAAGGTCTTAATCCTCAGCACATCTGTACATTAACGCACAGGACCTGTTCCAATAGTTGAGGATACTCACAGAGTATCCTCCAAAGCACTGAAAAGCATTTCTGTGTCCAACTGTGCACCCAGAACTCTTCTGACTGTCCCAGTGACTGTGGCATCAGGGTTTAAGATTTGTGAGTTTAAAGTTAAAACACCCCAAAACACAATATGTAAAGAGGACAAAGGTTCTGCTTCATATATAGCGGATAAAATAATGGACATGTGATGAAGCAGAAAATTGATAACATCAGTGCCCCTGAAGGGAACTGCTGTGTTCTCTTTGCCTTGCACTCTACTTCACCTTTGATGTAGCAAACTTCAGTAACCCATGAGTCATTGTGTGGACATAAATAACTTATAGTGCGGAGAAGACTATGGTTTGCCAGGAAAGCTATGTACCACGCTGTTCAAAGAGTAACAGCAGGATTATGTCTTAAGCAGTACAACTCTTTCAGGAATCCATATCTAAGAACATATTATCATCATTTTAGAAAATGGCATTCAGGGAATCTTGAGCTAACTCGACATATAATTTAACACACTGAGGTCAGCCACATTGGAACACTTCACACAGTCCGATGCCATGCAGGTAGAGAGTTGTTGAAATGTGATGTGCCTGCAGCTGGGCTCTGATGCACAGATGTAAAGGTGGAAAGCCAGGGCAGGCTAGTGCTGATGTAAAGACAAAGAGAGACAGACAGAGAGGAAAATACTTGTGTGGCCTGTATGTACAGCCTGCAGTCATTACTTGCAATGTCTTGCTCCTGTCTCTTACCTGACGTATACCTTTACTTGTGCTGCACCTCCTGTTGGTTGTGCCTCCATGACATAAGGCCAAAACCATACACATGCCCCAGGCAAAGATGGGAAAAGAGTGAGATGAATAAAAGGGGAGTTTCATACCACACAATGGAAGAAGTTCACTGCCTTAGGCAAAAAACAAATCCAACTTTTATTATTGGTAATGGAGCATTTAAGCAACTACGATCCACAACCATACGGTCCATTTGTCCAGAAGATAAAATTTTAACATCTACTAAATAGTGAACTCTTTCAACAAACTGAAAGCAGAACTAAAGCCATTGGATGCAAGAGCTGGCAAAGATGAAGGGATTGAGGAGGCGGGAGAGACAGAAAACTTTTAGAAAGAATGCAGACACCTTAACTGGAACAGGGGATGAAAGTATTAGAAGAGAGAGATAGGAGCGGACAATAAAGGAGGAGAGGCGGGTTGGGAAAATGATTATAGGGAATATGTACAATAATACTGCATGTAAGCTAACGAAAGCAGCTCTCTTTTTTTCTTTCCACCCCTTTGCACATACTCCTCTGTGGTCTACGAGTGCAGATCACCGCTATCTCCTCCTGAGTCGCACCCCCATTTTATGCTCCAGCGGATGACAATAATTTAAGCCTCCCAATATGCAAATGTCCTTAATTGGACTGTCACAAGTTCACAGGCATCGTCAACTTTACAAAATGACTGAGGCTGGGAGCAGATTGGATTTTGGTGGCCAATCTTGTACACTTAATTTTCAGTCAATTTTGCAAGCGTCTCACCGCAGGGTCCTGCGACATAGCACTTACAAGACTATCTATACCAGCTGGAAGAGGTAAAATATATATTTAAATAAATAAGACAACTATCTGTCTTGTCATTTTCATTCACTCCCACATCTCTCTTTCTCTCTCTATACCCAATTACTCCCATCTCAACCAGACCCTTCAATACTCATGCGACTCATCTTGTTTGTACCTTTTAGAAACTCTATGACTATGAGGTTGGAGCCAGCAATTTCCCCCCCTGAAGGCTCCTGTTGTTCCCATTCTGTCAGATAACTATATTTTGTTCTGCACTCAAAACTCTGTGTTTAGAGGAACATGTTTTGAGGAACATTTGTGCCTGGCCCAAATCTAATGGTTTTGTTTTCAAGGGTTGGGGTGATTGTCTGAAATCAGCTACCACAGGAAAACATTGCAATTCATGTGGATTAATATAATACTCATAATGAATATTCCATGGAGTTGTAGTGGTCATGTTTTCTCTGAGGAAAGAGCAGGACCTCGTTGATCTGTAAAGGTGTACAGCCAGAAGCATCCATCTATGTGTGTGTGTGTGTGTGTGTGTGAGAGAGAGAGAGAGAGATCAGGCAGAAAGCGAAAGCAGCTCCTGCAATATAAACCTAATGCATTTAATGTATTCTCCTTTCAGGTAAATAACCTTGATGTGCAGCCTCCTGGATATTGTCTGTCATCCTGAGTGATCCAAGGCGATTAATTATCCCTGATGTTTACCTGTCATGTTTGGTATAATCTTTGTTTATTTAAAGCATCCATTTTTTCATGTTTGCGAGAAGGCCCTTCATCAATTACTAAGCAAACGTGTCAGGTATGTGTACATATTTCATTATAACACAGAAAAGACCCGCAGAAAAGACCTGCACAAGCCAATCCATACGAAATCATGTTTTAACACAAAAACGCCTTCCTTCCACATGTCAGTCGTTATAAAGGACTGGTAAATTATGTGCTATTAAGTGTAGTTTCCTGATGTTTTTGCAATTTATCATTATTCCTTAAAGCTGGGGCAGGCAGAATCTGTGCATCCTAGGCAAAACCTTCCGCCTCTTTCTCTTCTGCCTCGTAGCACTCCGCTAAGCCCCTCCCACCAAACCCACAGCTTCGACCGGCAGCAGAAGCAGTCGGTTCCCCTGCGAATTGTATCCCACATGGGGCTCATTCTCCAAGGCGTGAGCCTCACGAAGATCTTCGGTCCCTCCTGCTGCGTGTTGTCTTCTCAAAGATGCCCCTCCAGCGCAGAGCAGAGCGCCCTGGGCTTCAGAGGCAGCTGCAACGCCGTCCAGCAGCAGAAAGAGAGGCTAGTACACCGCGCGCGCACACACACACACCCCCCTGTCCCCCGTCAAAAGTTATCCCCCACTGTGTGTCATCATGCCTCTTTGACATCCGTCAATCTGAGCGCCATGTCATCGAACATAATGAGCCTGAAGCTCCGTGTGGAGCTGGAACGTGTTGTTTTGTACTATACGCTGCTGCAGGCAAGGGAGGTGTTGGAAATGTATTACAAGTTACAGGGTTTTCTGCAGGATTTTCCGCCATTGAATGAGGCTTTCACTGTCTGAAGGGACGTGTACGTGCATTGTCTCTCTGAACTAACCTGTGATTGGCTAAAGGCTACCGTCACAGGCTGGATTTTCTGAAGCCTGTAAACAGAGCCAGGGGGCCGGAGTAGAGGTTTGTTTTCAGACCTCTTGAATTACAATATGCTGAACAGTTAATATGGCCCTTTTGCCCAATGATGCCAAAAGAAAACTGCCTACCCAACCTTTAAGTGTTTTCTTTCCTCAGCTATCATTTTCCTTCTGGTTCATCTCTTAGTTAATTGGGTCTTCAATATAAAAGTAGACAAACATGGAAATTATATTACCCATGATGACGCAAAAAGAAGATAAAACACCAATGCGGAGATAAGAAGGAGAGCCGGATGAGGATGATGTGGGCTTCTGACTTTGAGCATCACTGCAACTCCTCAGCGTTGACAGACACAGTGAGACAAACATCTCACTTTGAAAAATCAGGGCCATCCATTCAATGTGAAAGAATGGAGAAGGGAGCGGAGAATTTCTGCAGTGATCTTGCTGTCGGGTGACTAAGGCTGCGAGACGTTTGGTGGAATGATGTTCTAATAACCTCTGTGCTCTGAAATACAGAGCCAGGGAGCCAAGGCCATCCAGGAATTAACTACATGGATGTGGGTGGGGGATTAGTATTACATTTAAAAATGACTGTTAGGTTTCTATCAAAAGGAGATTTTTCTTTGATTCACACATTCATTTCTCCATGCTCTCCTGGGTGATGTTTAGTAACTGCAGTTCATTGCTTTTTTATTCAGTGTGACAGACAATTCCTTACCCTTGTGTGAAGATTGCGCCCATTCAATAAAAATCTAGAGCAAGTCAAAGACTAAAGGATTAATAAGTTAGTACCAAGGTAAATCAAGTAGTGGAGTGGAATGTGCACTGTGCATTGCTAAATTGAATGCTTTGACTTTTCCCATTTTCCCATTCTGTCACAAAAATCGAATGCCTGTCTGTCTGTCTGTCTGTCTGTCTGTCTGTGTGTTTGGGTCTATACAGATCTGATATATTCCTCACTACTACGTCATCGAATCAAATCTGCTGTTTTCAGTCTGACTCACACACATACTGTGGATAAAGCATGTGTCCGCTGGATATCTCTCCAGCTCCAAAGAAAAACTAGGTGATGGAATGACGACAGGAGGAAAAAGGGGGGTGGGGGATTGAAGCAGAGAGGAAGCTGTCAAATTTCAAAGAGAAAGGGAGGTCCTCTTTATAAAACAGACAGAAAGAGGACTGAAAGTCAGATGGGATGATTTGGAGGTAGGACTGGGAGCCAGATCAGAGATAGTGCAATGAAAAACACAAGCATTCAAGGGTAGACAGGAGGAACCTCAAAATTTAAGTTGTATATCAAAGCCGCATCAAACTCTTTGAAGCACAGCAGTGATCTACTGGCAAGTGATGAATGTAATATTGACAAACTGCTAAAACATGGATTGCTCTCAGGGAGCACTGCATCAAGAGTTGAACTTCAGTGGGAGGTCTTTGAAACAACATCCTTCTCTCTATCGGACTATGACGACTTGGAACAGACTTTAGGTTCTCTCCCTTGTATGTTTGTCTCCCAGAAGGAGCGTTTGTGACAGTTTGTTGACACTTGAATTGAAGGCCTTGAGGCTTGAATATTAATCATCAACAAATACACAGCCCGCTGTTATGGAAAACTTTATTATGAGTTAAATTATGCAAAAAATAATATTTAATCAATGTATTCAATATATATATTCAACATATATTTCATCTGTATCCATTTTAAGTGTGTAAGTGCAACACACACTTAACCTTAATTTTTACTTACACTAACACTAATTTACACTTACACTAATTTAATTGGATGATTTACTGAGGAGTAAGGTGTGTCCAGCTGATGTCAGCTGGATTTGTGGTTGTGCAGATTTTAGCCCAATAGTTAGGATACCATGCCACTCATTAAAAACATCACCGGTGGTGTGTTACAGCCACAGTGCTCATTAAAAAGAGCTACGGCCCTGCACCTGTGTGAAACAAAGGTCAGATCCAGTATGAGTAGAGGGCCGGGCCATCCCAGTTTAGAGATTATGTCACCAGTATCTACAGGAGGATTGGGTAATATCTAGGAAAAATGTATATCCATCACAGATCTCCACCTAGAATGGGTTGGGTTATTTGTATTATAAAATGGCCTGCACATGCATTTTGTGTTTAGTTCAGCTCGGGACAAACTTGGTTTTATTTCTTTGAAAGAATAAACTCTTTGCATAAAACCTCTGATCATATCCAGTGCCTTTTTCAACCTGTTTGAGACTTCTGCAGCAGAAGACTAAGTGTTGGAGAAGAGGTCCAGACAGCATATCTGGCCCAAACGCTGGATTTGTTCTGAAACACAGCACATGTATATACAGAATATGTATGTAAGCACCAATGCACACCTGAAAAATGTGTCATTTGTTTCATCAAACATGTTTTCTGCTCAATGTGCTATTCACACTTCCTGATCACACATGATACTTCAATGTATTATTCATAAAAGTGCAGTTACAGTGAAACGCTATCAACCATACATGTGGTAGGTAGTTTCACACTTTATGCTGTTGTTACTATGATATAATTGTCACTTGATAGAATCATTCTAGCAACAGTCTTAATGGCCACTTGCATTAATGCATTAATTCACAGAATACAGGTGTATCCCATAGATGTTATTTATCCTTTAGTTTAGTTTAGTTATCCTTTTAAGCAAATCACATTAATATATTATTCACCTTAATTGGGATCTCCAGACACTGATGGCTTAGCAGCAGCTTGTTTTGCTGACCTATGAAACTGTAACATTAGCTTACGTTAGCTGACATAACTTTTAGCTCAGCAGCCAAAGGGGAGCTAATAGCTGTCAACAGGATCAATTTAGAGGATATCTGATATTGTGACTTGTTATTATTACCATGACAAATACATAGCAGCTGCCTCTAAATGTAAATGTACTTCAGAATGTAATGAAAACCTATTATCACATGTAGCTATTATCACTACATGTGAGCTGAGCTGCCTTTAAAACTGGTATGGTGTTTTAGATTATATGTACAGTTTTTAAAGTTGACTTCACAAAGCTGTTTGTCAGACTGTGGTGAAACAAAGGGGTGTAGTTTTTGATGGCCCCCTTTGTTTATAGTGTCATTTCAAATGTCAACTAAATTAAATGTCTTATTTGTCTAATGTAATATGTTTGATATCAATTCCAATATTATTTTAACATTTTGTGGCACTCAACAGTTTTTACAGTGTTTCTTATTGTCCCCCTTGGACGGAACACTGACTCTCTAAAAAATTACAAATGGGTTTATTTGACTCCTTCCCAAACAATTCTTATTTCATTATGACACTAAGAAAAGGCTTAAAGTGGAAAAAAGCTTAGATCTATTAATGTCATGAGTGTTTGTAGTGTCAACAAAGGCACACTATCATCCTTGAATAGCAGAATTCCAACTGAACAGAGTCAACATAAGCAAATGTACCCACTTTAGACATGGAGCATACCATGCAAAAAGAGATGCTCACAGATCAGTGTCTGATTTCAATAGCAGTGGATGCCTCAGTTTGAAAGCAACTACATCACTCAAACATCTCTGCTACAGTGGGATGAGAAGGTGGTTGACTAGAAATGGCATTCAAGAGAACCTGAAATGTGTTCCTTTTCGCTTCCTTTTGAAAGAACAAAAGAGTGAGTCGCAGCACTAACTCCACTTGCCGCCCTCTGCCACTTCTGTAACTCATCAAAAGACAAAAAAGCTAAAAGCCCCCCCAAAAAATCTCATTACAAAGACTATTTTTCTCATCTACATGGTTCAGTGAGGAAGCAGATTGCATTTCAGTACTTCATTAATAAATGAGTATGTGAACTATGGCAGAATGATGGCTCCATTGTCTTGAAGCCAAGGTCTAAGGCACTCTGAATGCCAGAAGGAAGATAGTCATTATGCTGCCTGTGCTTTTCAGCTCAAAAGTCTGCAGGAACATGTTTGCATAAATAACATTACCACTGAATAACAGTACTTGAGTTTGACTTTATAGTTTGCTGCTTAAGCAGTCCTCATCTTGGACAAACAATGTCCTGTCCACCTGTTTCTTATTGGTCCTTTATACACTATGTCAAAAATATATCTAATTAGGTCTAAAAAAAAAAGGGCTGGGAAATGGTGCATCTGCTGTTGCGTCTCGGGGAAGATAAAGGGTGCCGCTCCAACCCTGAATGCACTGGAGCTGGATGAAATCTGACAGGTAGAAATTATTTGAGAAAAAATGAAAAAAGTGTGATCGCGCAACAAGGTTGAAAGAAAGTGAGGGAGGGCTTGTTCCAGGTCAAAATACAAGCAAAATTACTAAAAGAGGAAGGAGGAGCTGAATTGTGGTGGGAGGAAAGCTTGAACAGAAAGCACAGATGGATTAAAGGCATCTGAAAGCCTTGTGGAAAGGATCTTTATTTTTAGATAGACTATCTCTCCGCAAAATTATTTCATTCTGTTACTTTTTAATCATGGTTTTAAGCAACAGCTTTGAAGTCAGGGCTTTTGAGGGAATTGACACAACGACACCTGCTAAAAAAAGAAAAAAAAGTGTTGCCTTATTAAAAGAAGCCCTCTGGCCCCTCCAAATTTCCATTCAGCTCACAAAATGAGCTTTAAAAGGCATAAAGGATTTCTCATCAGAAAGCTGCTTCCTTAACTTCACATCTATGTTTTTTAATAGTGATAGGCTCAGATGAAAGTGACTTGTAGTTTCAATTTAGTTCAATACAGTTTGACAGAAGATGAATTCATTTTAGACTCCACATTTATGCGATCACTATGGGGCTTTTGGCATAATGTGTGACATTTTTCCACATGGAAATGATAAAGCTGTAGGAATCCAAGCTGAAATGCAGTGGCAGCTTAACTAAAGCAGGTAATTGACTGCAAAGATACTGTATTTGAGGATGTATTCTTATCATATTAAAAGTGAAATTGTTTGATTCACCCTGTCAACGTGTGCATGTTTTGTGGAATGTAAAGCTCATTAAGCACATTTGTGATTTGTGATATTGGGCTACATAAATACAACTGACACCTTGTATTTTACAAAGAGAGACATCTCTCTCTCTCTTCTCATGATACTATGTATCTCACTTCCACACATGTATCTCATCTCTGAGATACACATTTCACCTTTCAAACAAACCCTTTTCATTCCGCTCTTGTTAATAAACACATTTCTGTGTTCATGCTTCTCCACCTACACACTATACTGAGCTCACTGCTACTGGGCTAATGAGATACTTTTCATAATTAGCTTGAGATCTGTTTCCCAATCAGACTGACACAGAGAGGCCAATTAATCACAGCACATTAGCCAGCCTGTATGTTTACTCATATCTATTTACCTTGCTTTATGGCAGTGAATGACGATATGATATCACCTGATGTTTTCAGAGTAATGGGAAGCTGTTGAATTCTCAGAAGAAAGCCAAGGTCAAAGATAATTGATTTTGATTAATGCCTTGAGAGGAACTGTTTGATAATGCAGTGAAATTTGAATTCAGACATTGTTTGTCCATCAGAGCAAAACATGCTGATCCCTGATGTCAGTCTGACTTCTTATTTGCAGAAAATTATTTAAAAACACTGATTGAAATAACATGTGAGCCCTCCCTTATTCAGAGTTTGAGAAAAGGCAAGCTGCATATGACACATCAAAGCCAATATTAAGGGTAAAACATATAATTTATGCAGACAGTATGTGTATCTGTGTGGCACACTGAGCTCTGTAAGAGTATACATACATACATCAGTGGTGAAACCACCATTAGCTTGTCGTTCAAACAAAAGCCGCAGGGCTCCAGGGGCCAGTAAAAGTGATGGATTGACACATGAATATACTATTTGTTTGATGCGTAACACCGGTGCCTCAAGACAATGTGTCGGTGTCAGTGTTTGTGTATACTGGCATTAGAGAACAAGTAGTGATTGACAACCAGCTAAAATATGTCAAGTAACTGCACTCAGAATAGACTTTGCCCATTAACCTTTCTATACCAGCACTTTAGAAGCATATTCAGTACAGTGGTAGTAATCTCCTTAAAAAGCCACTACAACTTATTAACCTAATGGACCACTGAGCTAGTCTCATTTATTATCCAGCTCTATGAAGTTCAGAGTACACAGGGTAACTTGAAAAGGCAACAAAGTGAATATTTCATTAATGTTTAGCTATCATTGTCAACCAAGGTGACTTACAATTATCACAACAGAACAACTTTGAATTCACAAATCACTTGTAGCAAATGCAAACCACCAACCTTAACTTATGGTTTATGGATGCCCTGCTCTACACATCTTCACAACATGAAACCTCCTTTGAATGATGCAGCCATTTCATTAATCATATCTAAGCAGATGCAAATAAATCCTCTCTTGTTCATCAAGACAAGTGCTGTTATGTTGTAACAAACTTAGCTAATGAAGATATATTCCTGATGGGATAACTGCACCACATCAAGTCCCAATGATCTTTTGAGTCCCCAAAGTGACACCTTTGGTTAAAAGCTCGGACAAGTACATATACTGTATGTTCCAGACCATTATCTCTTGGTATTGTGTCAATGGACAATTCTGGGATCGAAATTTATGATGAATGCCAACAGTCAGTGCCAAAGGAAGAAGCAAGTGTACCCTTTATGTAGAGAGGTGGTAAGTAAAGGCAGGGGTGTGCTTGAAGCTAATGCATGCCATGTCATCTGAAAAGGTTGGAAGGCAGAGGTCAAAACTGTTGATATCTGTTCCAACCAGCCAAACTCAAAGTTAGAATGAAAGCACTTACTGTGACTGTCCTTTGGTTGGTCTTGATTGCCAGTTTGAGAAAGTTAACAGACTGTCGGATGCTGTTTAATATTAAAACTGAGCATTGACCATACTATAGTTGCCACTCTGGTATTTTTCACTTTTGCATCAGTTTCAACTACATCACTCACATCATGTATAGTTGTCACTGGAATAGAAAAAACTCAATTTGATGACTGAGTGAGTTTCTGTGGGCACTTGTCAACTAATTTATGTGTTGTGACAGATTAGACAGGAGCATATGCTTGAGACAAGTTTTGTTCGTACACGTGTAACTCAGTTCATAAATAAAAATAGGCTTAGGTATAGCAGAAAGCTAAAGATGTGCATCAAAGTGTGTTTTCTTGATGTTATCTGTAGTATGTGGCTGTTTGTATCACCTACCTTTTTTATCTTCTTTGTTTCTTAGGGTGAGACACCTACACTTTGTCAGACATAGCCATGCATAAAAGAATGAGTCTATCTATACCAGTGCTTTTCACTCTTCCTGACATGCTGCCTGTGTGATTTTGAAGCTTGTGAGCTGCTGTAGCGCTGCAGTGATGGCTGATGTCAGTCTTAGCCAGCTTTCAGGCACTGCGGTGCCACTTTTCCTGTTGTTCCAGACCAGTGAGTGTGGTGAATGTTGCACCCTGCTCAGCAGTCCAAGAAGATTACCGGACAGGTATGGAGTGATGTAAAAAACTAGCAGAGAAATACTGTGGGTTTGTGCTAGCTTATTGGTATATTTCCTACTGAATTAAACTCAATCATGAAGTACTTTCAGGTAAGAACAGATGGAATGTGAATGTCTTTAAATAATCTCTTCTAAATTAAAATGTTTGCTGACTAACTGAATGTGCTGAAGCAGGTGTTTATTTTATAAGCTTATAAGCGAAGGCATCTTCTGTGTGTTATGGTATTTTCCATCATCAATTTGGCAGCATAACCACATTCAGTCAGACATTTTGTGTCTGTGTCTTAGATGTACTGTAATTAAAACCTGGCTGGCCTAATTAATGAGGCTTAACTGCTACCTGTGCACTTGCTGTCACCCCAGCAATTTGGCAGAAGGAGGCAGGATTACTGGATAACTGTCTCTGCCCTGAAGTGTGTCTGCCTGGTTGGACACCAGTGCTTTAAGAGGAAGAGAAAAGAAGGTGGCTGTTGCAATGTGTGTATGTGTGTGTGTGTGTGTGTGGGGGGGGTGAGACACAGGGAGGAAGGTGAGATACAAAAATATGTGGGAAGTGATGATGAGAGGAAATAAGAGAGTGGCAAGAGAGAAATGAAAACTGATAGACATAGCAGGGAAAAGAGAGGGAGACTGCTGTTAGACAGACTGGTGATGTTAATGTTCTTGTTTATTAATAATTTAGTGAGAATGCTCTCTCAGTACCCTCACTTATGAAATCCAGGAATACCCATGTGCTCTGCCCACTGAGTGCGTGTATTTGTGTGCCTGTCAGTCTATCGAGAGCCAGAGGACATATGCTGGTCAGCCAGCTACCCTTCCCTACTGTCTCATCATTTTCTCTCTTTCTCCCTGTAGGGTGGCCATTACAGTGAGGCCCCTCAGGCCATGCCACAGCACATGGACACACACACACACACACACACACACACACACACACACACATACACACACACACACGCAGCAGCAGCAGCAAACAATGAAAACATGTTTTAGTAAGCACATACACATGCACGCTTACACACACACACAATCCCTTTTCATCCATCCATCCAGCCCAGCTCGAGGGCCTTGGTGACTGGGCTCCAGCCCCGTGCAGTAGCCCAATGCTAGGGCCTTGGCCACATTAGCACCCTGGCGGGGGATAGGCTTGCTGGGCTCGCCAACAGCCTCTAGCTAATGTCCTCCCAAAAGAGCTGGCACCCTTTAGAAGAGCTGGAATGGTCTCAAAGTGAGAAGAATCTAATCCGGTTTGACTCATTTTTTTGTTTGTTTTTTTGCAGTGTATTCAGCCACCATTGGGCTTATTTGGGCCACTTTCCCCTCTAAATAAAAATTAAATATGAGTAAATGTGAGCTCACTGGAAATTATTGGATTAAATTGTTACAGCACAGAGCAGGGTTAACACTAAGAAAATGTGATGGTGATGCAGAAGTTATAGTACATGAAGCCAATTTAAACCCCTTCACAGTGATATCACATGGCAGCTTTATATGGTTTATATCTTAGTGTAAGTATATCCTGCAGCTATGCTTCCCTGTGTGGATTAACACCTGAGTTATCGTTGACTTCCATTTGGTCTGAGTGAGCCTGCCTTCACCCCTGTTACTATAATCATCCTCCAGTTGACAGCCATTAGGTTGAAATGTACCATACCTGCATAAGGAATGGGGGCGTCTTTGTCTAGGGCCACCAGAGGGGGATCTAGCAGGACAACATCAGTGTTTTCAGTGATCACCCCATGGTACGATGTCTCGATCCACGGCTTGTGTTTATTCACTGTGGAGACAGAAAGCAGGAGATGTCAGTGAAATTCGTCTGCTACAAGGTGCATCAGAACTTTCAGTCTTAACATGCTGAGACATACATCTTCAATTTAATTTCACCTGAAAAATTGTCCACAGATGAACAATTCAACTTTGACATGCACACAGAGACAAATTCAACATGCTGCAGCAAGAATAAATGCGTTTTTTATTCTGTTCTTGGCAAAGCTCCTCGAGCCTCAGTTTCTACAAGAAATTCTCATTTTGCTAATCTCTCTGCTACCTCTTTTCTTTCTTTTGTTCTTTTCTTCCTTCAAACATTCCCTGCAGGTTTCAAAGCACAGTGCCATGCTTGATCAATGACCACCAGAAAACTGTATCCAAGGCTAAGTCAAAACAAATTTCATGAGCTGAGGGCCTGATTAAGAACCATGATTGAGTAACGGCCCCTGGGCTGTGTGGGGCACCATGCCGACCCACTTGTCATTTGTATACCATCTTACGGTCAAAGGAAAAGAAGGAGAAAGGGGTAGAGGTAAACAACTGAAACCCTCAAGTATTTCTTAGGGATTTTTAGTGGTCCAGAAAAAGCCACACATTCCATTTTTCCACTTTAAGTTCAAGCTGAAGTTGATGGATTGGAAATAACACATGATAAGCCAAAGCTGTAATTTGAGGTCCTCTGAGAAACATTGCTTGAAAAATAAAAACACAATATGTGATTTTATGGGGAAAATTGTGCATTAGTAATAATTACTCTCCATTCATAGACAGAAAAAACAAAGAAAGTGGACTCTTTCAAAGTGCTAATCAAGCAATCATTGCAGACCCCTTCAGTTATTCCCTGAATGTCAGTAGAAACCACTTGACAATGCTAAAATGTGTACTTTCCAAACAGCACAGACAGACAAATGTTACCAGCCATCACACTCTATAATGTGAGTACTGTTCTTCCATGCAGCATTTATGTGATTATCTGTTTTCACAGGACTTCAAATATGATTAAACATCACTATATTAGTCTAAAACTGTTGTTTCCAACCAGGGGTGTTTGCACTCCAGGGGTATTTCTGATGTTGCCAGGGGGTACGTGGAAAGATTGTAGACTCAATTATGATTTGATTAAAATTATGTATTGACATTTTTGTGTTTGGGAAAAAAAATATCCACACAAACAGAACCATCCAAATCCGTGGTGTGCTGGTCTTAAGTACATTTGTTGTCTAAATAACTAGTGAGCTACCAGCTACAAGGCTGACTGCACGCTACACACCTCCAACCAACCTGATGAGGCCATGTTTTACAGAGAGTGCATGAAAACTAATTTGCAAGCTTGCAAAGAGGACAACATAATTAGGTTATGAATAAAGGGTTTAAATAGTTAGCTAAGAGAGGATAAATATGTGCCATCATTAGCCAAAGTAATGGATAGACATTTAAATAGAATTTAACTAATTTGCTGAGTGAATGGATAAACAGGTGAAATAGGTAAAAATAATGGTTAAATGGTAAATAGTTGGCTAAAAGTAATGGATAGATGATTGAATGATTCAGGTGAAATGAATACAGATGAACTGAAAACATTTGTAACATGATGGGTAGTGTTGATGACAAGGTACTTGAGTTTATCTGTTAGAAAAATAAGGACCACTGCTCTAAAAACAGGAGTGCCAGTGTCCTGCTTTTCTTTTGTTAGTGTTTTATTTCTGAAAAACAGATTTTTGGTAGTTAGTAAAACAACAGAACATACTGTAACTTATTACTTATTACTTGTCATGTGATTATAATATATTATAATATGAGTAAGAAAAAGGACCACACTTCAATTCAAGTTGTGTAATTACGTTTTTGTGGATTCTAAGTAACCACAAGAAGCTAGTGAGAGCCAAGACATGATTGCTAACAGCCCTGAGACAGTCAGATGAGATCATTTACAGGGGCAGAGAGATGGGAACACATTAGTCTTTTGGGAAGTAATAAATATGCATGAATTTGCTACAATAGTGAGTGGTAAAATAATACTGGATTTTAACTTTAAATGCCAGACCATGTCATTTTGGGAATGAACAGCTTGCTGGCGCCGCTGTGCAGGAATTTCAAAGGGAAACATGATTTGTACGTGTCATCCCTGTCGCTGCCAAAGCTACAGCTAAGAGAGACAAGCCTGTATTTTGTGGAACATTTGATACAGGTACAGAACAATTAGCACGCTGGTATTCATGTCAGATTTTGCTCTGGAATTAAAAAGCCCAATTTCTACTAAATCACCAGCCCTTTCAGCAGGACAATGGAAGTGTGTTATCATAAGAGAAAAATAGAAAGTGAGACATTAAAAGCAGATGAAAAAAGCTAATCTCCTGCTCCAACTTTGGACAAGTGCATAACCCCAATAAATGTGTAACACAGGGTATAACACTATTTCACCACAACGTGTGACAACTAATGAGGTGTCTGGAGAATTGAAGGGGCTTGTCCTCAACTTCATATTCAGTCCTCTCACATCTTAGGTGCCCTACTGACCTTTAAATCCTTGATGCTGCAGTTTGTGCCACTCACTGTGACTACTTAGCAGTCTCAGGCTAACTGAAATATCTGTTATCAGTGTTGGCAAAATGTTCTATTGTACAAAGCACAAGGGGATCCACCTGCAACACTATGATACAGCAATAATTCT
Source organism: Nannoperca obscura (assembly GCA_036024295.1). Lineage (NCBI taxonomy): Eukaryota > Metazoa > Chordata > Actinopteri > Centrarchiformes > Percichthyidae > Nannoperca > Nannoperca obscura. The sequence continues at coordinate 26,375 of JAVQJL010087436.1, forward strand.
GAAGTCTTTCTCTTGTCAGAAGATACACAACACATGTAACGCGAGTGGTGTACAACAAAACATCACAATTTAGTCTGATGATCTCCACGCTGGTGACCTTTGTGATATCACTACATCACAAGATCGAGTGCATCCTTCCATTAGTCAGCCTGGCCTAGCTTTGCTGCTGCTTCGGGTTAATGATGTCTCAAACCCTTGCCACTTTCTCTGTGTGTGTGGGATAGAATGGTTTTTCACCAGGAGTGATGAGGACATTAAGGGAGTGTCCACCTCCAGTAATCACCGCAGTGTCTGGATAGGGTGCCACCTACATGTCAACCCCACCCCCAACCCACATCCAATCCCTTGTAAGAAATATGACGCTGATGTTCTCTTAATGGAATGGGGTCCATGTATTGACAGCTTGAGACATGCACATGAGTCATTATCACAAAACGGATGGATGCACTCCTCTCTTATTGCGAATAATACAGGCTATCAGAGGCTGAAGAGGGGTGGAGGGGAAAGTGGGGGTGGGTGTGAAGAAATTAACAAGTCAGACCATCAGTTCCACAAATTCCCAGGGGAAACATTGCAGCCTCTTACCACGATCGAACCCACGGCTGCAAGCGCTAATGCCTTGACACTAAGTGATTAGCTACATACTCCTCCATGGCAACTTGAATCAAAACTAAATACAGTTAATCCTCTAATCGATATGAAGGAGACATGACACCCAGCACAGCCGGATTTGTCTGCATCAGAAAGAAGCACTTCTTGGAGTTGCTCTCTTTGCCAAAAGTCTTCAAGCTTTTGTGTGCCAACGCCACACACCAATGAGAATATTTGTCCTTTTGACACTTTGATTGAAAAGTGCGAGTCATCTACGACTCAGCCTTCAGGCTTTAGACAGCCTCTAATAGGAGATGTGCTTAACAAACATACACAAATGAAAAAAAGAAAAGAAAAAAAAGCCTTTGCTGCTCTCCAAGTGACCCCAATTTTTGAAAGCAAACACCTTCATTGGCTAACAAAAGCAATCTGTAAATGGCATTCAATAACCTCTGTATGTGAATGGAGGGAGGTCGATTTGCCAACATTTTACGAAACCGTGTGGCTGAAAATTAGATGCAAGGGCTTTTTACATATTAGGGCAGAGCAGGTTTCAAACACACCATTTTCAATTTCATGTGTTAACTAGCAGAGGAAACTGTTCATACAAGATTGTGGTGTGTGCTTATTTAGACCTGGGCTGGGATTCAAATACCATGACCTTTCGACACAGTGTCACACGGGGGAAAAACAGCAGGGTGAATTCTGTTAACTGGCTTCAAGGCAGACTAGGCTTAATACCTCTTGGAAAGCTTGTAACCTTATTTTAACCTTTCACTTTATTTTCTTTGATTATTTTGATGAATAGCCACTCATTTTACCTTTATCTGCTTTCAGCTTTTATATATTCTCAACTAAATTAATAAAATATATTACTATATTTTGTATGTTTTTGATAATATACACTTCCTTGTAATGTTGTATTTTCACAGATGAGTGAAGGTAAAGGCCACTGAATCATTTTATTCTTCAAATTAATTTAATTTCAGGGGTTGAGGGATACAGTTATCAAACCGGTATAGGCTAATATAATCAGGTTGTGTGACAGCTGACAGGTGAGCGCAGGCGCTCAGCTGCCCTTTACTGCTGGCTGCCGGTCAGCGAGACTATCTCCCTCTGCCATTTCACTGCCAATTAAGCCGAGAGTCGTGGAGTTGACTTGAGGCCCTGAGCGTGGAAGAGGCGCTATAACGGCTGATTAATCTCTGACCAGGCAACGGTGTGCCACTGTAACTGTGCTGGCGGGTGCCACCTCTTAATGTGCGGGTGCTGCAATCTGAACAGGCCCATGGGGGACAGGGGAGGAAAAGAAACAGTTATAATTAAAAAGAACTCTGTAGGAAATTAAACTCTGATTGATAAGGTCAACAAAAGGGGCTGTGATGAATATATCAGCATAATGAAAAGTAAACGTAGCAGAGACAGTTAGCCATTACTGCGACCAACAGGCAATTACAGCTACATGTACACAGTAAGCTGGGAGCTCATGCCAGCTCAGAGAGGCTCAGAGATGTCCATCAACAGGTCACTGCGAATTATCAAGAAACATCCCCGCTCTGCCAACATCGAGGGACATGTCTCGGCTCTCTTTTTTTTTCTCCCTTCAACCACTCCATCATTGCAGTGATCTGTGTCTTCTTTGAACTCTGGAGATCTTTGCAAACTTGAATCTTCTTCGCACTTAGTGCTCTGGCTTCATGCTTCACAGAGCAAACTGACAGGAACCATCTGCCGCAGGAGGACTTTATTAAATATAAAAGCTAATAAGTGGATTTCTCGTCTAGATACATTGATTTTTACTTGAGATCACTTAGACTAAAGTGTAACACATGTCATTACACCGTGCATGAAACTTTTATTTATTGCTGCTAATTTATAAAATATATTAGCTGAGGTGAGGATAATATTTTTCTATATAGCGTCATGGAGATTGAGGTGTACTCCGGTGATTTAGGATTGCACTTACATAGAGTTGGAGGACTGACAAGAGGCAGATAAAACAGATAAAACAATCACAGCAGCAGAGGCAGAGATATCCTGCCTCTAGTATAAGTCAAGCTCCAGAAACACTGGATCCTACAGTTCTCACTATATTGTGTCTTTCATCAGATCTTCCCTGGCTGCTAAATATCCTTTTGATATAACCTTTTGAACTCCATGCAAAGATGTTTCCCTTTAAATTACCAATATGACCAGAAGTCACGGGTGTAATGTTTTGAATAATGAAACTGAAGGAAACAGATACCAGTAGAGGCTGAGTGACAGCAATGCTCTTTAATTTGAATCAGTGGATCACATAACAATGAACAAGAAAAAGGGTGGAACTTGAAAACAACCAATTCCACTAAAGCAGGATCTTGAAAACAGATGAGAAGTGAATCTGAGCTTATTTTTCCATCACACCAGTGTTTACAATGTTAAATCCAACAAAGGAACCAAAGAGGAGATCAAACTACAACAGCTGCCAAGCTCAATAAATAAATATGAGAGGAGCTTTTTGTGCTTGGGAAAAATACAAGCCAGTTCATTCCTCATTCAGAGCACACAGCAAAGGAAACTGTGTACCTGCCAAAACACCTGGGTCACAGTGAGGCTGCCCCTCCACAGTCCCTCTCAAACAGTGACACCCTGACCTCTGCTCTGCTCGATACAGAGCTCCTTCTGCTGTCGTCTCATCTCAGAACAGTGTCTGGAGGACATGCCATGGAAACTAAACTCCACACTTTCACACCATCTAAAATAACACTTCATGTCTCCTGGGATGTAATTGAAAGTCACAACTTGGCCTGGAAATAATTCACCTGTGGCTCTCTGTCTTTTCGTGGCTATTATGTTATGGATTTAGTTTCTTGAGATTATGAGCTGCTTGTAGCCCTGGGCAGGGTGAGATAAAACAGGATCACACGTTGCTTTTTTGAGGTTTGTTGAGAGTGGAATAACCTTACAATTCAGAAGCTGCCCTGCGTTGCTCTAGGTGTGTTTGTGTGTGTAGGTGTGTAAAGGTAGTATATAATCCTGTGCATGTCTGTGTGTCATGCTGCTTTTGTGGCCCACGGCAGGTTGTGTATTCTGGCCATGATCCCAGCGCCTGGTGCCTGGTGTATGTGTATGCGTATGTGTGTGTGTGTGTGGTAGCACTCGACAGGGCGGTGGGGGAGGCTCAGTAGCCGGCTGGAGAGCAAAGCAGTGTTGCACCAGGACCCCACAGCCTGTGAGCCTCACAAATGAAACGCAGCAAGAGCAGACACCGCCCTGCCAAACCACCCAGCAAGCGCTCTGACTGCGGTAAACAAAACACACAAACATTCCAGTTCAAAGACAAAGGCAAGCGGAAAAATTTAATCAAGGTGCATTTATAGTTCTGCACTACACAGATTGAAAGAAAACACTGAGAGGAGACAAGCACTGCCACATATATCAAGGTTCGGCTTTATCTGCACCTCAGTGAACAATGGCATTTTAGTTTTGACATTTCTCTCCTTTCTACCTCTCAAAATTGTCCCTGCAGCAAAATGATAGAGCCCAAACAAAGGTCAGGCTTTTATCATGAGCTTGTTTTCTATCCACCTTGGCTGAAGTGCAACACCCCCCCCACACACACACACCCCTACCACCCCCCCAACCCGTAGTCAGAATACACAGCAAAGAGGAGCTGCAGGAAGAGAGGAGAATGGAAAAAGCACTAAACATATTGTTTGAGTTTGCCTCTGTGTGGTAAGGGATTGTACAGCGGTGTTACTGTATATGTTGCTCTGCTTTCAGATGGGGACTTATTAACCTGCACAGATAGGGAAAAGCCTGACTGCACAGTGACTCTGCTGCTCCACTCCCCCCTACTGCCCCTGGGGAAGAGTGACAAAAACAAAGAGAGAAAGAGGGAGAGAGATGTAGGAGTGTTATGCATTAAGGTGCATAGCAAAGGGGGAAAAAAAGATAGAGCTAAAAGCATCCATCCAAATGACGAAGAGTGGATGTATAGGAGCTGAAAATGCACATTTGGTGCCATTACCCCCAGCTATCATGACCCCTCTTTATCAAATAGATTCATAGTCACAAATGTTCTCTCTGTGCATCATTTGAGAGCCATTATCCTGACCCATATGTGCAATTTGAGACATGGCATTTACAGCTTCCTGTCTCTCTCTCTCTCTCTCTCTCTCACACACACACACACACACACACTGGGAGCATGTCAAAAGATACACCTACACAGGAAAGTATTGACAGAGGTCAGGAGTCACATTGATCCAAAGCGGTGGATATGTTCTGAACATCAAATGCCTCTAGGATAATGGTGGAAAAGCTATTGAGAATACATTACACAGTGAAGACTACAAAGGTAAGCTCACATCAAAATCCCTATATTATAATATTAGTATTTTGCACAGTAAATCTTATTTCTTTTCAACAACCGAGTGGCCCATAGCGTTGACAATATTTTAAATATCAATGAGATTAGATACTTTACTACTAATTCAGATGTAATACTTTTACCTATTCAATCAATAGTGACATATTCTTCCAGTCGACATCGCCAAACACTTCCAGTTTCAAACTGTTGAAATGTCTAGAATACTACTGATGTTTCTGTAAGTCACCATCCAACACCCCGTAGAGCCAACCACAACCGCTGAGATCTTTGTTTGATATGGATTCTGGCTGGGGCTCTGGCCCTGGAAGACGACACCCCCATGCTTAATCCAGCTTTGTATGCAGGATTCTAGCTTCGTCAATGAGCACGTCCAGCGGTCACTGGAACTGGGCCATGTACTTTTCAACCCATAGTGTGTTCCAAAATCTAGTGCAGAGTTACTCTTTTAATCGCTTCAAATCATTCTAGAGGTGGGTGGCGATTCAGAGGTCTGGAATCAGGCTAACCCAAGTTGGCACGTGGAGATGTTTTTTTAATGAATGAATGTGTCTCTTCTAATTCATCTGTATCAGACACTGTGATATTAGAAGGGTATGACATTTAACAAGGGTGGACTTAAATTATTATTTATATATATAGCATCGTGAAATTCGTATGTATGTTTGAATCTATGATTTATTTAAAATGTCTTAAAATTTTGAATTTGTATTTGTATAAAATGTATTAGCTGAAATTGTGTTTATGTCCACCTGCCCAAGGACTGCAGATGGAAATTGGCTGGTAGCTAAATCTTGTGCAATAGATCTATTATCCTTATGTGGGATTAATAGTTTTTCTACATGTTTTTTCTACAATGTAATGAAATTACAAAAAACTAAACAACATTCTTGCTCTTGTTATTCTTTCTTTTGGGGAAGTGCAGGCATCTAACATTGAGTAGCAACACAACATGAATGTTTTGAAACTTTTACAGCTCAGTTAAGTGAAAAAAACTTCTGCAGTATTTCATTTCTTTTTGAAATTTTAGTTTTTTTATGCACAAATTAAGTGTGAAAACAATTGAATGGAAACATATGTATAGAGAGATAACTAATAGCATATAAAATGGCCATAATTAAACATTTTTGCTGATTTCAACCAAGTCAACTCTCACAACTCAACTTGCCACTCAGTAAGAGTCCCTTACGTGCAGATGTGTGAGCAGTGTGTGTGTGTGTGTGTTAGTGAACAAGGAGTCGGCATAAAAGACAAGTTCTCATGCTTTTTGATCCCTGCAGAATTTTGTTCAGGCCAATTTATGTTGCGCCTCGGGCCAGCTGTGAAACAGGGGGTTAAAAAGACATTGAGCAAATAAAAGTATCCCCGGTGTAATCCTTTTAGAATGGCTGGGCTTTTGAAGCGAAGGCCACCGTCTTATGGAACACGAGGTGCACTATGCACAGTAATCTGGTTAAAGAAATGTGAGTGTGTGTCTCTGCGTGTGCATGTGTGTGATTTCAGGAACATTGTACTGCACTTCACACCTACAGCAGCACAACCTTGGGAACAATTTGTCCTCATGTGTGTAAAGTGGATTGTAGTTGACTTTATCTGTTGTTTGTCCTTCTTTTCTATCGATATTAACCTTTTATTTCTTTTTTGTACATTCAATCTTTTCTCCATACCCTTTCACCACTCAAATACATCCAGTCAAAAGTTCACTTTTATCTGGTATGTCGCTCTTTTCATCTTAAATGCCTATATACTATGGATACATGCTCTTTTTCTCCCCCACACACTCTACAGCACTTTCTTACCTTGTGCTCCTATGAGTGGGTTCGTTATTTCTCCTGGCAGTCCATTCCATTTAGCCTCTCTCCATCTTTCTCACATCACTCTAAAAATCAAAGTGGGCATGGAGGTGTGATGTGAGAAGGAAAGTATCCCTATTGGGACTGTCTTTGGACACACACACACAACTGGTTCATCTCACCTCATCCTGGAGGGAAGGAAATAGATAGCCTGCAAACTGAATTGTGTCATTCTTTCTCCTCCTTGAATGCCATTTATTTCCCAAAATAGAGAACTCATAGGACTGAAGAGAAACAAAGCAAGTAAGGAGGACTATGAGGTTACAGGAGGAAATAACCTCCAGTGCAAGGATGGTGGGGTTTATGGGACATACCAAAACACAGAGAGGGAATCAATCTCTAGTGTTACCTTTGGCAAATGTGTCATCTATGAAGCACTGGTGAGCGATAACAAGGGCACAAACTATGCGTCCCTGGGAGATCATTGAATAAGTCTAACATCTTTTTATTTGCGTCAGACAGTTTGCCGACGTCCATTTGTCACTGAAGATGATAGTGACAAAGATAACCCCTTAAATAAACCCAACTAAACTGTCTTAGTGTGAAGGACCATTTTTTATGTATTAATCTGCGGCTCATATAATGAGAAAAAAAGATGAGATGTCATTCCTGAGGAGACACTTGAAATGTGTTGGCACGGTAAAATGTATTGGTGGACTCATGTTGCCATCCTACTTTCACTACAATAGGGATGGGTGTCTCTTTAAAGTAAGTTCTCATACTTTGGATAACAAGTGTTGGTTATTAGTGTTAAACATCTGCTGCCTGTTGCACCAACTTCATGTTAGTTTGATGGAACTGAATTTGAGCGTAAAGTCAACACCAATGGCTCATAACTAGCTAGCTTCAAACTAAACTTGATACTGTGTTTACTGATGCACCTACAGTAATAGGAGAGGACAGCTAACTGCTAACCAGTTTCTTTAACTGTGTTCATTAAAATTAAGAAAGTAATGTATAAGATCATACATGAACTTGCAAACTTACAATACACATTTGTCCTGATTAATAATTCAACAATCCTTTATCAACCATTTCAACTGTACTTTGATATTTGTTTTATACTAAGGTGACAATGGCTGTATCACATATAAATATGTTCATAAATAACAACATCAACAATAATCTCCTGGCAGGAAGATTCTGCCAAAGTCAACACCGAAACATGTTATACACTTCTGTTACAAGCAACCCAGTAGAGTCAGAGGCACTTCCCATCTCAAGTGAAAGCAGCAGAAACACACACAGTTAAGTAAAGGTAGTTGCCCATGTAGTGATAACTGTACAATACAATACATGTGCATGTCACTGTCATCATAAATAAAAACGAAATCATACAGAGAGGTGTCATATATTTAGAGTACTGCACCGATTAAGAATTGTTATATAACAATTATAATTATTCTTCTATAACACTGCTGGACTCACAATAGACAGTTCAAGAATGATCAGAATTGATGCAGCAAAACCAGAGACATCTTTTTTTTTAACTCCACACCCTCATTTTTATTTTACAACTTGTAGTCTTCAGATGCTGACTCAAGTGACATCACTTAAGGCTATTTATTAGCCTTCACACAGGTCTCTCTGGAGCCACAAAAGGCTTAATACAACTTTTTTCATATATGCAGTAGTACTCCCTAAGTCATGTAAACAGACTTCTCATTTAACTCTACCTTTTAACTAACTATGGTGTGGTATGCCATTGAAGTTGCAGCTCAACGCCCACATGTTCAAACTAAACTGTTTGAACTTACTGTACACACAGCTGATTTAACAGCCTGCAGAGCTCAGCTGGCATAAAAAACTCTGCATTAATTTATTATTTGTAGATTATTTTCTCATTAATTGTGCTTAAGCCCTGATGGCCATTAATAATGAAAAGGGCAGTCAAGGACAACACTATATAACTTGTCTTTGCACTGTGGAATACTGTATTTTTTCATCCTACATCATACTGTACTGAATCTTAAAACCAAACCTTGTGTTACAATTGTCCACCACAGTTGTTTTCTCATGGGTAAACCTAAAGGTTGAGCCCTGACTGTGAACTGTGAGAACAGAAAGCCCTGGAAGGCAGCCATTTACATACAAGGGAAAGGTGCTTGGAACACACATAAAATACATAAAATGCTTCGGACATGTTTGACATACTGACAACTACTTTCATATCAGAAGGAGATGAACGAAGCAAAAGAGTTATATCACCCCCGAGAAGACTGATCAAGGAGATAAACATGAAGGCACAGGAACACGTGTGCAAACACGAGTGGATCTCATCATACTGCTTGTATGTGTTTTAAGATGTCAAGTGACAGTCATACAATAGGCAGCAGTTCAGTATTTCAAAAAGTAGATTTTGTTGTGGTAAAAAAAAAAAGAAGACAAAAATGAACGCAATAGCAGACATTCAGCACACCCACAGTACCCACTTATGCACTGCAAACTCTGACAAACAATTATTCTGCCATTCCTCCCACTGACCAGCATTCTTCACTGTATGGTCTACATCTGAACCCTGGGTCCAGCCTGCATGTGGCACTTTCACGAGTGCTAAAGCAATCAATTATTTTGAGATAAAAAAGCATTACAATATCCTCTCAACCCGTTTTTAACCTAGCCATAGTTCAAGTGCCTAATTTTTATTTCCATTATAGCTACTGATGAGAGTGAGGGAGAGAGAAAAAACACATTGTGTATTACACGTAATTTGCTGAAAAGTTGCACTTTGTTGTTTTGTGCAGGAAATTAATTCAGATAGAAAACACATGTGGGTTCAATGGATTAAGCGTGGCATGTGTTTGTGGTGTATTGTACTGTAGGCGCTCTGAAAAGACACCTGCCTTGTAATACAATGTAAAACAAGCTTCCACCATTTCACAGCACTGAGACAAAAGCATGTTGGTCGAGTGTAGTCACATTATCCCTGTGTCACCCCCCACACCCCGCCCCATGACCCCCCTACGGTTTTATCTTATTTAGCCTTTACAAGTGGAAAAACACACAAATTGCCGGTAGCCAGAACTTGAACAGTGGTGGTTGGTGAGTAATGGGAGAGTCCGCAGTATGTATTAGGGGAAGCTATTTGGGCTGTTATTATTACTCTGCGCTGTGTTGGTAGCCTTGACTTGAAACAAAGAGCCTCATCAGCAGCCTGTGGAGCAGCAATGCTCCTCACAGTCGACACACACACAGAGAAAAAACCCACACAGGCTCAAAAACACAGAGACACACACAAATGGGGATACACTCTATTTAAAACTGCTACCAATTGTAGGCACCTTCAGCCATTGAGATGAAAAAGTGCTGGTTTGATAAGAGGAATGCAGCAATGAACTGGAGTCAACCTTGGTGAGTTCATTCATTGGCTGTCTGATGCCATCCCTCTGGGGAAAAGTGGTTCTCCTGGAGCTATGAGGCCAGACATGCAAACACACCCACACATAAGTACTGTGCATACACATAAAGCAATTCATTCAGTCAGATCATGTGGAGGAACATTACATACGCACACGTTCTCTCTCACACAATCAACACACCACACACATGCACATAAATAAATCAGATGTTTATCATTTGGACACTTCAATGTCAGTCAAACCTTTCATACAGTTTAGCACACTTCAATGGCCTTTACAGGCAACTGATAAAGACACAGTAAAACAACGAGACACTAGTGCACACCACAAATCCAATATTAAGATATTGGAAAATGTGAATGAAAATAATAAAAGGGGAAAATAGATTAAAAAAAACATCAGATAACAGCCCATTATAATATCATCCTTTGGCAGGCTGTTCCAAATTATATCGGACTACAATGACATTTAAGCAGTTTAATATCTATATAATCTGCTATCTATAATACAGATTTTGTTAAAGTTTAAGTATTTATTTTTTGATTGATGAAATTCTAAATGTTTTTATTTATAAATGTTTTTCTAATCCTTTAAAGGATAATTCTTTTAGATTACAATTTAGATTGTATTTTTGCGGTTGTGGTCAGCATTTCTATTAGTTATGATAGCACTGAACTTAAGTAATTACTGGCATATGGGCACATGGCATCGCCGCTACAAGGTTCCCACAAGTGGTCACAAGAGAGGAAATCAGAAAAAAACATACTGCTAAACCAAATTGTGTTTTTTCAGAATTGCCCTCCTCATCTTGGCCTTTTTGTTCCTGTGAGTCACTCATTTGTTGTACCTTGTCAGGGTTCTAAAATGATTCAAATTTAATAAGGAATACAATCCTTTTTTGAGAAGGCCAGTAGATGTTATGCAGTCAGTAACAAGGGTTTGCAAGTAGTAGTTTTAAAGAATCACCAGCCAAAAAGATTGGAAAACACTGATCTAAACCACTTTTTTTAACTGAAAGTGAATGAACTGTAATACTTCCTTATTGCACAGGAAAACTTTGTGTGCACAGGTATGGAAAGTTCCAAGATCTCACCAGGTAACTCCGTGAGTGCATTTCAATTATTACCAATGAATTGCTGTCCAAAAATACAAAGACCCAAGGTGGTAAAGATAAACGAGATCATTAATGAAGAGTAGCTATGTTTGGTACAAGAAGTTCCATATTATGAATAATTATTATAGATCTGAAGTGTTTCAGAGACTCATATAGACACACACAGACAAACATGAGTAGCTGCAGATTCTGCACTTTGACACAATTTGACAGTTTTCAGTCAGAGAGAGACAGTGCAGTGGATATAGAAGGCTCAGTGAGTGTCAGCCCAGAGGCTTAGATGCTACTTATATTGCACACACATATGGCACGTGGCTCTTTATGCCACATGGCCAGTTGGCTAGCTCAGAGGTCAATCATTTCTGAATCTATAGAGTATTGTAGGATAATAATTAAAAACAAAAAATAAAAAGTCCAAGGGGGTAAACACTCATTCTGTGTATAAATGACCCAATGCTGTTTTTCTCTCTTTTCTTTCCAATTGAGATTCAAATTCATTTTGTGCTATTCATGTCTCCCAGATTATACACAAAGAACTGCCTGCAGTAAAGTATGAACTCTGCAATCCCATTACAGCCCTTCTAGCTCAAATCCAAATTGTGCTGATTTGAATGGCTTCACTTTGGGTTACACCCATCTCAACCTGGTTCCAATTATTTTGCCGAGGCGATGACAGGTCAACAAAGGCAATTACATCCCGATGGCTTTAGGGAGCTATTTTCAACACAGAACAAGGAGTAATTTAATTTAAATAGCTATTATTATTGAAATGTCCTTTAGTGCCAGTTTGAATAGCTTAAATGTTTTATAATTTGACAACCACTATTCATTTGAAGTCCTTAAGTTGCACTCGATGGGACAAAACACAGAAGGAAAGATGAATTCTAAGTAACTTTAGGTAAGAATGGGATGAGTCTACAGATAACCCCCCCGCACACACACACACACACACACACACAGATAAAGAGTAAAAACCGAGAAGATCTAAAACTCTCAAACTAAACATGAAGATTGATCACACAAATGCATCTTTCTTGTGGCACAGCAGAGACAGCTCAGCATGTTCTTCATCATTCACAATCAATGGAAAATGTCAGAGCTGAAAGTCTGGATCAGCTAGTGTGGAATAACACTACGCTGCCTGGCCTCAAGACTCGGATGACAGAGTGTTAAGAACCTATGTATTACTTACAATCGCTACTGTCTAGAAATCAACTGTAGAAAGACTGTGTTGTCATGTACTGAATACCACGAGGGAAAAAAATCCTATTGTGGTATAATCAGCCCAAATGATATTTGCTTATGGAAAATGGCTTTAATCTAGAGCCAGAGTCTGCATAATACAGTGAAAAAAGTGAAACGACTGTCGTTTATTTAAGGTGCATTTTTATATTGGTCTAAACTAAAATCATGGTTTCTGGTTTAAACCTGTTTTGTTCAGTTTGCCTAAAAGCAAATTACACTCCCCATAGAAAAAAATAAAAGCAATAATTTTACCAAAATAGTATTTTCACTTAAAACCAAAGGTTTTCACGTCACGTGCCCATATGACGTCAGCTCCTCCCCGCTTTTTTATTTAGTTTTGCTGTCCGCCATTACCTCGCTTTGAAAAAGACTGTCTGAAAACTCTTTTAAACAAGGTAAGAATTCAAAATTCTGTTTTATGTGGAACATGTTTTTCCATGCACGTTTATGTCAGTGGCAGGATGGACTACTTTTCAAACGTTTTCTTTAGTCTTTTTATTTTGCGAACGTTAGCTAACGCTAATGTTAGCTAAACGCTAATGTTA
>JAVQJL010087437.1:0-26530 GCA_036024295.1 Nannoperca obscura
TTCTTTAAAGTTAAGACTAGTTTAAAGTCATCTTCATTGAAAAGTACAGTGCTTTTCCTTCAAAAATAAGGACATTTCAATGTGACCCCAAACTTTTGAACGGTAGTGTATATATAAAATTTTACTTGAACTTCAGAAACCTACGGCTGAAGAAAAGTCTTCAGGTTACAATTTATGTCACTGTGAACATCTTGTCAGCTGTTGAGTGTTGCCACCACTGGAGAACTGACATTTCAGTGCAGTTTGCCCCCCAGTGATCAGAAGCTGAGTTGAACCAGACATTGGTGGAGGGGTCTCTTGGGGATAACACTGTATAAATGGACTAGAGACAGTGGCTGTATTTGATTTATTTTAGAAAATATGATTACTATAAGCCTTCTGAGTGACAATAGGTTATCTAAGAGATTTAGGAATGTAACAGATCCCACCTTGCTGATTGTGATAACTTACATTCAACATCTGGCGGCCATTGTGGAGGTTCTCTGCTGTTGGTATGTGGCTGAACAGCTGACTGTGCTTTTAAGTTGAACGGTCTCACCAATTTTCAGGAAATGAGCACAGACTCTGAAACCCAGATGTGGATAGTACCTCTAGGTTGATCTAGTAAATGAAAGCTCCAACATGACAGAATTATGTGAAAGTAGAACAGCTATTTCATTTTGTTGGATTTTATGTCAAACGTTTATCTGCCAATGAAAAAGTCTAGTTTGTTTACAAGTGATTCTTGTTTTTGTAGTTAGTCTGAAATGTATCTTAGTTTTGACCTGTGTTCTACTGAATTAAATCCTTAAATCCTCCTCTCTTTTTGTGAAAACCCAATGTACTCACAAGTGCAGGAGGCAGGGGAAATGTTGAGTTTATTTGTAGATTAGGATCACAGCTGGTGATTCTTATCTCGGCCTGCTACATTACCGACTTGATGTTTTATTACAATTTATGAACTAAAAACGGCCTTCTCGTAAATGACTAAAATATATGTACCTGTTTTTTAGCACGGAAGATCAGAATTATAGCAAAAATAAACATAATTTAGCATAGTCCACCTATAACACACTATCCAATACATACATAAACTGCTGTATAATTTACAAATATGTGCTTAAGTACACTTCCAAGGTTAGTTATTGATATACAGGAGAGTGGTGACTCTGCTTATTAACCACATTCTCTTTCAATCAGGAAGTAAAAATGAAGGCCAGCAGTCACCCGTGCTTTCTGAAAGGAAGTCTGCATTTGGTCTGATGTGGATAATACCGACAGATGGAGTGGGTCAGCATTTCAGTTGGTCATCTTTGGAACTGCAGTGTTAAAGACTGAGCTCAGTGGTTCCACTGAGAGCCATATGTATGCAGGTTTTCACTCCAACCATTTAAGCTGTTTTCACTAATTAGTTCCTCCCCTTCTGGCGGAAGTGTGTAATGGAAACCTCCAATGCATGTTTATTCAGCGTATTGTTATGCTGTAGCACCCTGGCGTACAGTACTATTTTCTTCCTAATGAAAAAAAGACATGCCCTGTGTTGTTTACTCTGCTGGCTCTTGAGACAAGCTGACAGAGGTGACGGCTTTCAGAAATGACAGGAACAGATGCTCACTAGGTCACATAAACTGTGACTTTGACTGAGGCAACTGACTGAAAGACTTCTGTTATTCTGGCTCTGACATTATAGAACATGTGTGTGCACGTTTTCACTTTGTACATGTATCACGACGGCTGCCTCTTGTGTTTTTGTTTTACTCAGTCCGCCCCTCGGTCCCTGTCTCCAGCCACTTCTCACTTCCCCCAGCATTTCTTAGGAGCTCTCCAGACCTGCCATTCTCCATCCATCCACCAGATGCCCTCGGATTCTCCCACCAGTCACATGACTCATATGTCCACCTGCTCACCTGTTCCTTATTCCCCCAAACCCCCCTTCACAGTATTTATACCAGCCCTGCTTCTGGCCAAAATGCCAATGTGTCTTCGTGCCTTTCCTTTCCAGCCTCTTGAGTCTGAGCCTACCTTTTTTTTTAAAAATAAATCACTAAACTGTTTCTGTCTGCCCGGTTGTCTACATTTGGGTCCTTTTCCTTGCTGAATGACAGGTGTAGTGTAGTAGGTAATGTGGGCTATCAAGTATGTACACATTGTATCTTTGCTGTTGGATAAAACCCTGCTAACCTTCCCTTATAAAATGTTTCACATTTAAATAAATTCCACAAATTCTGTTTTTATGAGACGGCTTTAAAATAAACAACTCAAAAACATGGTGTTCATACAAACAATAATGATCTCCGTGAAAGGATGGTGATGCATCTGTTTATTGTTTTGTTTTTTTGGTAATTCTTGCAGTTTGATCCGTCTTGCCTTGAAAACTCTATCAAAGCAGTTATTGTAAAACCTTTGCTACGTTTTCAATAAACTAATTTAAGTTTAACTTAATAATTTATAACTTTACTTCTTGAATTAACTCCTTATTCACACATTGTTTGAGTTTAACTTACCTCATAGGTTCATTCATATCTTTTCAGTATGATCTAGACACAGAAAAACAGAAAGCTGCACACATTCAGACTTACTGCAGTCTTTTCTTGTGAGCCTCAAGGATGAAAGTGAAAATGCGTGTTTATTTGCTTATGCATGAACTGAATCACTTGGACTATTTTAGGTGTTGTTGCTGCATAGTTTAGAGAGTTTTCAATGTTTTTTTTCCAATGCACTTCTCTTCTCCTACCTGTTCTAATGACTGAGTTTTCAAGACTAATGGTCCACCACAGACAACTGCCCACTCTTTGACTCATCACAGTGCCGCAGTATGCAGTGTTAACTGCCCTCCTATTCTCTCATGAGCCACAGTTCACTTCAGAGAACTGTGTCGGTTGCATAACAGCAGCATAACTGCAGTGGCAGGTTGTTTCAGTGTGCATAAGGGATTTTACAATACATCCCTGACTGCTTATGATCCTTTTTTCGAACCATGTGTCCTTTTTTTCAGGTTAAAGAAATAATTTATGTCAGAGCAGCAATGTAACCTGGGAAACCTGTGAAAAGGCCTCATTGACCCCTTTTCAAGCTGCAGACACTGCCAGTGTAAAGACATTTTAATTGGACTACAAATAGACATTAATATGCTACATGTTATGCCTCTGATATGAGTCTTTTTTTAAAAATCAATCCAGCTCTTCTAGTCTTTTGTGTCTTTAAAAAGAAAATCAGGTCACTACGTGATTGAAGTGTATTAGCTTGAAGCGAAATCACACAATTTCTCAAAACTGTTACTTGTTTTTAATGTTGGTGCTAAAGAATATGTAGTGATAGCACTGGAAAGAGGGAGAAAGCTTGGCAGTGGCTTTCAGACCTGGTCACCAAGCCACAGGTGGTTCATTGCACTTTTATTTTATCTTTGGTGATTAGGTGTAAAATTGCCCCTAAAAGCATGTTGGAATGAAAACCAGAAGATCCAGAGGAATGAAAACAGCTTTTTAAATGGTAAATTCACACTGAGTGACAAATAGGCCTTCTGTTTTGTACATCAAAGCATTATCATCATCCAGTATAAGGCCACTCATTCAGCTAACTCAGTTCTTCCATCATGACTAAAGGACTGATTTGCTAATTATATATATTAAATAAAACTCTGTCAAACCCCACATTAAAATCACAAGTCAGGGTTTTCTCAAGGAAATTGTTTATCAGAGGTGCCACCCAGTTGCTGACGCATCTTAGCTCCTAATCTGAAATAGTGCATTTACGTTCCCTCCTCTGAATGTTAATGTTTTATTTCACAAAAGTGTATTAATTTTTTTTTATGTAAGTGGAGGTGGTCATTATTTTAAGCGAGGTGGGACACCTCCCCTACAAAACATGGGTATTAGTAACATCTGTGCTTTTGCTTCTATGACAAGTCAAAATGTGTTGCTGCAAAAAGGGCCAATCAGACCAAACTAACTCGGGCACACACATGTTTCTCATCAGAGGCAAATTACCTGCCGTGACATCACTAATTGGGATGTGGCCATAAGTACAGACCTGCACATATCGAGGCATGCTAAGAGCAGGTCAACAATGTTCCATAACCAGAACCAAAAAAGACTTTAACCTCTTCAAGATTATTTCGATCTGACTGAATTTGTTCTAACATTTGGTGTTTTCAAACAGTGCTAGCAGGACACTGCTGCCTAACGCAGAAGCATCAAACTAATAGTTAATCCCTTAAAGTGACTTATATGGGATAAATCCCTGTGATGGCCCAACAGATTAACTCACCGCCTAAATGCCCACACTAATCACGCGTGCCACAAAGAGTACAGTAAGCTTTAATGGAAAAGACAATATGTGGTAATTATATGGCAATTTCTAACTGATGTTCAGCAAACACGATGAAAAAATGTATCAAGTGACATATTTGTAGGTGATGACGACAGGAAATCATGGTTATGCATGGCTTAATCCACGTTCCGTTATAAGTAAACACATACACACACACACACGCTGCAGGGGAGTGCTGTCATTTTATTATAATGTGCGATGGACGAGGAGAGATAGTTTGACTCTGTCAATGTTACAGAGACAATCTGATTGGGGACAACTGGATTGACCGAAGTAATACATTTCATACAATCTGTTTGAACAGACAGATAGAACAGAAATAACTGTAGCTTTTAGTTTCCAAATGTTTTGTTGCATCCCAAATAGCTGAAAAACTGTGGTGCAGGAGGGAAAACTAGATTTTAGCTGCCACAAACAATGGAAACACAGAGTTTGGACTGGTGTCACCCAACAGCGTGCCTTCAACCAAATGTGAGAAGAGCCACGCTTTAGTTCTGTCCACTTCATTGTTCATCTGTTCATGTGAATGTGCCTTTGTGTGCTTTTTGTGTGCATGTTTTGATGCTGAGTTGACCTCAGTCCATGTGTGCCCCAGCAGATTTCTTGTCCGACAAAGCTGGGACACGAGAGGAAGCAGCAGAAATCAGGAATCTGGGACTTGGTGCTATATATATAAATTAGATCAGGCCTCTTGTAAAACTAGATAGTACGACAGTCTTGAGAAAATTGAATTATGTAGATAAAGATGCACTCGTTCAACTCTATTATCTGCTGGGTGCTGCGTTGGAATGGAGAGAAACTGGAGCACAAAGAGACTGAAACAGCATGGGCCAAATTCAGCCCTGTTAAAATAACTGCATGTGAAAGGAAATATTCACCATTTTATAAGGTGGCACCTCACAAGATGACTTTTGGCACAAAAACAAATCAATAATTACAGAATGCATCAAAGGCCTTGAAACGGTTCTCTGAATGATGATGATGATTTCCAGATTTGGTCATCTTTTTTTTTTGTTTTCTTCCAAAATGGTTTTATAGCATTTAGAAAATAGGCTCTTCTGATGTCTTATGAGTGCAGCATCAGACCCTTTGGCACTGCAGTTTGGAGACTTCGCCAGAGTAAAGTGATTCCACTCCGACATGTTGTTGGTCTGTACGAGTATCTTTAGTCTGGCCCTCGGGCTGATTATAGGTTTGGAAGACTGGGGCAGTTTTAGCTCCTTGTACCGCTGGCTGCATGCTTTGATGATGGCATGCATGAACGGCTGGCATGTTTTAAAAAAGAAAAGAAAAAAAGTCACATTTAAGCTGTCACAGAGACATTAGCCCCCAGGGGGGAAAACAAAGCAGTGATGTCACCAGAGAAGGCTAGAAGTATGAGTCACTAATATCTTTTTGTTCATACTTGGTAGAAATGTATGTGAGACTGTGTGCAGCTGTAGGGGATGTGAAGATATGTAGTTTCCATTCGGCCGTCTCACTGGCTTGTTGTTGTCCAGCATCGATTTGCCCCCACTTACTTTAAAGCAGCACATGGGTCTAAATTGTATTACTGTAAGCTGCATCACACTGTTAAGTGTAGCTCGTCTGTGTTGAGAGCAAGTTAGTCTGCACTGCGCCATACTGTTGTCGTCTTATTGTCTCGGCGCTGAGGATTGACTGATGTTTACTCAGGTAAGACGACACATGCTATGTATTTCATTGATCAACTTTCATTGAAAAAGCATCAGAATATGGATAAATAATGTTATTATTTTACAAAATTGACTTATCCAAACTAATTATTCCAAGCAAATTATATTTGAAAGAAATAACAAAATTAGTTATTGATGTTTTTATGTTTTTTATGTAATTAACAGTTGAACACTATTGATTTGATTGCTCAATATCTGAATGTGCACGCTTATTCCACATTGTAATATACCGTGTATTGATGTTGGAAAAACAATTGTATTACTGCTGTTGAATTGCCTTGAATGTAAGATGTAATTTCCTGATTTTCTAAATGCACATTACACGTGTTATATGTGTGTGTGTGTGTGTGTGAGTGTGTGTGTGTGTGTGTGAAGCAGTATTTGTCATGCACATCAGGTTGCTTCAAGGCTTCACTTCACTTTATAAATAAGGTATGGGGAGGAGAGATATTTAAGGGACGAGGGCACCCAGCGACTTGTTTCTGAAATAGAAAAAATATTTGTCAGGAAAAAACAAAGGGCGAAAACGGCAGGAAATGCAACAGAGAAAAAAGTGTTCTTTCAGGACAAACAGACAAGCAAAAGGTTTCACACAAACAGAGAAGCAGCAGTAATGTTACTGTCATATTTAGGACTAACATTGTAACTTTTTGCAAACAAAACACGTGCTTAACAGAAGTTTTTTGTCATTCAAATATAGTATAAAATGTATAGACTGCTGAAACTTGTGAAATTGAAATTTGTTTATTTGTGGTGTGATTTTTTTTTATTTATTTTTTTTATTGTGCATAACCTGTGATAACTTTTGGAACAAGATGTGCATTCAATCTTTCTCTCTCTCTCTGTGTATTTAACATTATTCTGCTGTAGCCTTTACATTAATCATTACATTAAACAATAGGGCTGCAACTAAGAATACTTTTTATTATCAGTTAATCTATCAATTATTTTATCGATTTAATCATTATGTCCACAATATTTAACTAAGTATATGAAACAAATATAAAATATGCAAATACACACATTTAAGAAGCTGATACCAGAAGATGTTTGGCATTTTTGCTTAAAAAATTACGATGATGACTGACTTGATTAATCAGTTATCAAAACTACTAATTATCAACTAATCTTCAGGTCTTCCTGACATCCAATTCAGACTATATGACGATATTTAGAGTGGGGTGGGACTGACCAAGCCCCCACCAATATATCTCTGGAGGAGAGGTGGTGTCTGCAGGGCCGTGGAGGGGACAGCCGGCGTTGGCATGGCCTGAAAGGAGCCGTCCTCCTGCTGCATGTGCCAAGTGGTGTCAGTCTGCCGCTGGCTTTCACAGCACGTTTCACACTGGAGGTTGTGGCTAGTGGACCAGGAATACATTAGGCAAAGCTGTTGAAACATATGGTGTCTTTTCAGATGCAACTGATGCTTTGATTGATTTTGTGTCCCTTTTGATTATTTTGTTGTCTAATTTTCAGTACAATATAATTTAAATGATTTTTTTCTGCTTAGATTAGCTGTTTCACTTCCTCTCAAGAGTGCAACTAATAGTCACCTCACTAGCATTGGACAGAGTTCCACTCACTTTCTTGATCTCTATGTTTCTCCTTGTCTGCCTTTAGGCTGCTTTGATGTTGTAATTTATACTTAATTGGTATAATGGTCCTTCCCCTTGAACCATCTTCTCCTCTTTCTTCTTTCCCACTCACTTGCGTTACATTCAGTCAGGGCGTCTGTGGTGAGTAACTGTCTCTCTGTGAATGCACAGCTTTTTCACAGTATTTTCTACTGTATAAATCTTAAATGAAGGCTTGTTATCCATCAGTATACAGCAAGGACGGATGTCCAGTCTCCCATTACAAGTGTGTATATGTGTGTGTATGTACCTGAATACCACAATCTTCGTTAACCTCCAAACAATAAATGTAAAAGATCTAATTCCCAAAATGTCAAACTTTTCCTTTAACTTTAGAACCATGATTTGGAGAAGGTATAGGATCTGACATCAGTTTACTGTAAATACACTCTTCTTGAGTAACAGTGTTGTGCATAATGCTGTGAATGATGGGTGTTTGTGCGTCTGTCTATCTTTCTTACAAATAATCAATCTGTAGTTTGTGACACCAGTACTGAACAATCAGAGAGCATCCCTGGTGCTCCTCCCAACACCTCTTAATTAAGATCCCTTTTAAAATAAAGAAAGGATTTAACATTTTTTGTATATTTTTATGTCAGTGTTGTGTTGAAAGCGTCAGACTAAATTGTTTTCCTTGATAGATTGATCATGACATTAGCATCAAAGTCAAAGTCATCACTATACCCACTCCATATGCCGTGCTTTGCCCTTTGTTATGTTAGCCATTTGCCTGATGAAGTGGAGTTGAAATATTGCCTGTTCACTCTGACAACTTACAGGATATATATTTAGTGTGCGGATACTCGCTGCTTCTTCTGTTCCCAACACTTGTGCCTGTTTTAGGAAAACCAAAACCTTGAAACAAACACGCCTCTGGTGTGTATAACTGCATAAAAGTGCAATTTCTCTGAAGCTGCCTGCTATTATAGTGACACATCACACGTGGAGCATACAAGTATTTTAAGTTCTAAATGTGAGTTTCTTGCTTTCTTTTGCAGATCTCAGCCCAGTGACTCTCACCAACCATGAGCAGTGGAGTGAATATCAAAGTCATGTCTCAGAGTCAGAGTGACGCAGGTGTCAGCTCGAGTCTGCCTTTACCTCGAAGCATGATGCATCTCTCCAAGATGGATCCCAAACAACAGTACGGCGGCCTCCCCAGTCCCGCAGTGCAGTATCAGCACCCCGCCAAAAGACGGCCTACGTATTCTTCATCTACAGTTTCCTCGGGTCCTGCAGAGCTGCTGAGAGGTGCAGCTTTAAAGAACCACCTTCTACAGCAAAAATCTGGCATGTATTTTCACAGAAGCCCAGCAGCTACCGAGCGAACTGATGGGACGTGCTCAGCGTACAGCAGCCCTCAGATACCAAAGAGAGAAGCCCCACGCTCTAAAGACACGCTGGACCTCCGCACCAGCACGCTGACCCAGAAGGCTTTTCGGGACCTCCAGTTAAGACGAAACACCAACCAAAACTGGACCTTTGGAAAATATCGCCTGAGGAGTGTGGACAACGCAGCTGAGGACGACACCCTGTGCCGGCTCTCTGCTAATGTCCAGTTAGGCAACGCAAGAGGACGTCCGCTTTATACTAAAGGTGCAAATGGGAACGAGATATCAGGGGCGTCCTCAGCAGGAATGGGCAACATTCAAAAAGAGGTGAGGAACATCTCCAACCAGAACCCGCGAGCCTCTGAAGGAGAGGTGTCCAGGAACAAATCAAAGTCTTCTCATCACACATTCAACATGCCACGTAGAGGGAGTGAGCCAGGGAAAATCAACATGGCCGCTGTTGCTCCCTTCAGGTTCAGGTGAGGGCAGTGTTTCACCTTTTTAACATTGGATGATAAGTATTTTCCACTTTTTAGTTTTTGTTGTTTGTTTCGTTGTCTATTAAAATGTTGAATCTCTTTCCCTGTAGGTTTCAGGTCCATGAGGACACAGATGCCTCCCTTGATGATCTTAGTGACTGTTCCTCTGACTCCATGGAGGTCTGCTGTGAAGATCTAGGTGAGGATCTCCTTCCACTTCTCCCTTGTTTCCTGACATTTCGCTACTGTCAGCTATCCAATTAAGGCATAAAATCTCCCACAAAATACAAGAAGACAAAAAGCCACACAAAGACACACAAAAGCCTGAGTCGAGGGGTTGTAAAAAATTATTGAAGGGATAAATGGGCCAAAGAAGTTGGGAACCACTGCAATAAACCTACCAATGAGCAGTATGTCTGATACTCAGTGTCATCTGATGGTTAAAGAGCATGTAGTCTATAAAGTGGAATTACTTTGTTGACATAACAATTTAATTCTCCCTCTTTCCTTCCTCTGTAGTGTCATTATGCCAAAACAAGTTACTTACACTTTTTCATTCAGTTCAGCAACCAGATAGTTATGCAAAACCCTGTTTTTCCACTTGTATTATATTGCATCCTGTAACGCCCAAACTTTAATATGGCTGAATGTTGACACTGGACTCTGTTCAGCAAGGCAGTTGTTCTCACCAGAGCTGCTGCCAACTCACAACGAAAGCTTCCTACTGTATGTCCCACCTGTTATGAGCATCAGGATTTCCTATAAGTACTTCACTTCTTTATGTGCATGTGGGAAAATACAGATTCTTGGCAGAGAGCACATCTCTCTTCTTAAGGCAGAAATGTTTTCCTGTCCGTAATTCGTCTCAGTGCTGTATTAAACATTAAAACTTGGATGTTGTGCTTCTTCTGATGACTGCAACAACTGTGTACGTCACACATCTTGTTGCTTAGAGACTGACATACAAACATGACATGGGTACACAAACACACACACACACACACACACACACACACACATTTCATTATTTTAAGGAACTTTAAGGAATATCTTGCTAAGTGAATGTAACCCCCCCCCCCAAACCAAATAACTGAAATGTACCAGTCAAACATCAATCTATTGTTCATCGTTTTAGGTAATCAAACAAAAAGATTTTAACTTATGGTGAATGCTAGCAGCTTTGTGAGGCTGTGTTATGTGCTTACTTAGCGGTGCTTTGAGCTAAATGCTAACTTAGCTAACATGCTCACGATGACCATGCTAATGTTAAACCAGTTAAATGTTAACCATGTTCACCATCTTAGTTTAGCATGTTATAATGCTAATATATTATAATTAGCACTAAGCACAAAGTACGGCTGAGGTTGTTGCATTGTTGAGGTTGTTGCGTGTATAATAAAGTTTAGTTTAAATTGACCATCAAAGTTAATCAATTCATCCTGAGGGGGACTTGACATTGGAGCCTACCCAATTTTGGCAGTTCCTTCAATAGTTGTTAAGACATTGTCAACCAAAACCTCAAATGCCAGCCACATGGTGGTGCTAGAGGAAAAGTCAGAGGATCACTCATTTCATTAGGATTCATCTTTGGGAATGTCTGTACAACATTTAAATCCATCCAATAGTTGTAGTAGTTGAGAATTACTTAACAACAAGTAATTTGGCTTACATATCTGATATATTGCTCACTCCTGATCACCCAACATGCAGAATTCAAAAAACAGCCTCATATAATTGCGCTGGGCTATTATAAAACCCTCTAACTGTCTTCTTAATTATCTTAATGACTCTGAGGGGTGAGCCAGCCTCCTCAGGGAGAGACAAGACCAGAGACTGAGTGGTCCTCAGCTGAGGGTGGACAGATGCAGCACTGAGAGATTGAGTGGTTTGATGGGAGGATCGGCTTTCACCTCCTGTCTGCGAGTTCCTCTCGTCCCCACTGGACAGACCCGAGGGACGCTTAAATTCAGTTTTTGACCAGAGCAAAGAGATGTGTCTTTGTAAGCTGTCATCCGACTTCAACTACAAGTTAGCTGGAATATGACAAATAGGGTTGTTTTAACGACTGTTCTATTCATTTGAAACATCTGCAGAATCTAAAGCTCAGTTAGGATCTCTGGTGACAAATTTTACTTTAAAATGACTAAAGTCTCAGATAAGGGAAGAGTCACTACTTCAGGATTAATACAAAACAGCAAATTAATCAGTCTGGCAAATGTTTAAACTCAGACGAGAAAGCTTTCCTTTTTGCTATTGTTTCCAGCAGAGTTCTTTACGAATACTGTTTCTCAGCACATGAAGGGAATTTTGTTGAAAAAACCCTCATAATTGTTCAGGTCAGTCTTAATTCGCCAAGCTTTTTGCATTCCAGCAAGCACAATGGTTCTATTACATATCTATGTAGTGTTTTTTTGTTCAATTACCACATGACTTTGACACCATGCACAGACACAATCTGTACATGTTCCCTTATAACCATGCTTATACCGACATTTGACTGTCCGCACATTTACATTGATGTTCTCTACGGTTTTCCCCTTTTGAGCACATGTGGAAGTCTCCCAGATGTTCAGCTGAGCAGCCCCAAAATTATTACATGTGCTGTCCAGGGAAAAATATAACAGACAGCTGTGTCCTGTCGTACCATTCACTCACAAACACACTCACAATTACTCAGATGGCCAGTTGGAGTTGATTTGTGAGAATCAGAACCAGATGTGAAAGAAACCATATGAAAGATGCAGCTCCACCCTCCTCTCCCCTAAAAAGTGGTGGTGATTGAAAGTTTCTGCATTTATATTTACAGAATGAAAACTGAATGGTTTCAATACATCCAATAGTTGTTGAGACATTTCACTCAAAACCACAAATGTCAACCTGCTGATGGTGTTGGAGGAAAAGTCAAGGGATCCCCATTGGCAATTAGGCTCTGGGGACAATGAATATGTGTACCAAATTGTATTGCAAGCCACACTATAGTTGTCCAGACATTTCACAAAAAACTATGTCAACAAAGTGAGTAGGATTCATCCACTGGGGACCTTGAATCAATCAATCCATCAGATTTTGTGGCTGTTGAAACGTTTTGCCCCAGACCAAAGTGGTTAACTGACCAACTGACTGTTAACTGTTAAAATATGAACTTAACTAAACTTGGTATGTCGAGGAAAACAAATTCCAACATGATGTCGGAAGTTGTTATCCTATGATTCATTAAGAAAACAAATAAGCTATTCATTGCATCAGTGTAAGGCCTCCATCAGTGATCTGGAGTCAACAGAGGAGCCCTGGAACTCGTGATGAGGAGGAACAAGACTTGACATTGTTTCCAGAAACTAATAGCCAGATCAAGCAACCTCACTGGTCCATGAGCCACCCCAGGTGCCCTGAAACCCATATAGAAAAAGCAGTGGACTGTGTTGCAAACCCATTGTGAGAGTTAGAGCAGTATCCTCTGGGCATTGTAACTAACGGGCCACTCATATCCTGTGGATGTGCACCATCTAGCATGCTTGTATTCAGTCATGCTGTGTTGTGTCATTCACTTAATACAAATAGAAAAATGTATTCACCAGCATTGCATTTGAAGTATTTAAAGGAGAGCTTTTATTTGATGAACACATAATAACATGTGGGTTGTATCACAGTAGTTTATGGAAAAGGCAAGTGTTCCTGCAGAGCAGCGAGGTCTGGTGCAGATGACATGCAGGCGATGAGCGAGGGTGGTTTCCATGGAGCAGCACTGCATGCAAGCGCTGCAGAGCCTCCTCAATCCTCCTGAGAGACGGCGGTGTGGAATATCTTAAAGATGATTACACTCATATGTTGGCAAAAAAAAACCTGCCTGAAAACAATGTGACTGGGTTTTCAATTTAACACAAGCATGTATGTTTCTGTGTGTGTTTCTCTGTTTGTGCGTGTGTGTATACATGTGTCTGACACTGATTTGAAGATTTTTTTCCAAAGTGTGGTTTTGGGTGTGTTACTTGCTTACACTGGCACATCTTCTTGCTCACTCAGTCCGCTGAAGTGAAGTCACCCATTTGGTCGAGACACTTTTGGGATGTATGGGAAGTTTTCCCTTTTTTTTTTTTTTTTTTTAAAAAAATGGACAATTTCTGTTGGTTTCCAAAAAATTACATTAACATCACATTTTAATATTTGTCATCATTCTTGATATTATATTACAAGAATACTGTTGTCCATTTATAGCAAGATACTGATTTTTAGCATATGATTTATCCAGCTTTGAATCACAAGGAAGCTCAGACAGGATCAAGAGTTAATCTGGATGCTCCAGTTGTTGCATTGTGTTGGATTTTGATAGTGATCATAATTTCATTGTCATGTCATACTCTTTAACTACATATCTAAATGTGTATCTATTCACATTAACATTTCCACTAACATCACAAATCATCCATCATGCCGAGTGTATTGAACAGGAAAGGCTGGAGGTGAGGGAGGGGGAGGGGAAGAACAAAGGAATCGGAGGAGATGGTGGGAAAACATGGTATGTTAGAGGAGAATTGTGCCCGGTTTTAAAAGCCACAGATGATCATTTCCCATCGCTCGCTTGCATTTCACATATTCTGCTGAGACACAGCAAAGCATCTTTAAATGAAGGGAAAACGAGGATGGGAGGGAAGTCGGAGAATGGGAGGGAGAGACAGCAGAAAGAAGGGGGAGGAGGGAGCGTTGTTGCGTCTGCCACCGCTGTCATTCCGCTGCTACGCGGTTCAGCGGCAGGAGGGTGTGCTGAAGGGAGGAGTGTGGAAAAACGGATGAAAGGAGGACGAGAGGGAAGGAGAGAAAGGGAGTGCCTGGGCAGCACTGCAACAGCTGCAGCTGCAGCAGCCTGTCAGGGCGAAAGAGCAAGAGAAGGAGACAGAGGGAAGAAAGAGAAGGCTGCAGGATTGCCATAGAGGAAGCATTTTTATGTATGTTGTTTCACCAGGAAAAGGGTTTGATAAGGAAGACTGTTTTCTCCCTTGCTGATGCTTTTCTATATGGTCTCATGCAGGAGGCATGCTTGGAAATAGTGTCAAAGGCAGAGGAGATTTGAAGATGGAAAGGACGGATAGCACAAAGGCATACGGCCAAGCAGATGGCAAAGGAGTTGGCATGGCAGCTAAAAGGGCCAAGTCTGGAGTGCCCCAGAGCACTCAGCGGGGTGAACTGAAGGTTTACCGGGCGGGTAGCTCTGATGGCAGGCTACCAGTGCCTTCCAGTCTCCGCAAGCAGAGGTCTATGACAAACCTGGCTGTACTCACTGATGCTGAAAAGAAGTTGCACCTTTATGAGCCCAAGTGGTGTGATGACATGACCAAGCCTGGAGCAGGGCAGACCAAGACGGGCAAGCCAAAGACATCAGGGGGTGGCAGCAGTGCCGGAGGGGGTGCCCCTCTCTCTCGAAACCTATCCAAATCTGAACACTCGCTGTTCCAGGGCAAACCCAAGCCCTTCAGCCCTCTGGCTGCCCCCTCTGCTCTGGGCAAGCAGAGCCGGATTCCTCGTGGTCCTTACGCTGAGGTGAAGCCCCTGAGCAAGGCACCTGAGGATGGCAAATCAGATGACGAGATCCTCTCCAGCAAGGCGAAGGCCAACGCGAAGAAGCAGGGTGCCGGAGCTGGAGGGGAGTCCGGTTCCAAAGGCCAGGGGGATGAAGGGGGAGATAAGCCCTTCTTGAAGGTGGACCCAGAACTGGTGGTGACAGTGCTGGGCGACCTGGAGCAGCTGCTCTTCAGTCAGATATTAGGTGAGTACAGCAGAGTAGTCTTGATACCTCTTCTACCCCAGGGCCCCTACAAGTACGCGTGACCGCCATGTGCTACAAACCAAACGCCCCGCTTGTACGATTTCTAAGTGCTTCTCAAAGTCGGCAGCACGCCCCCTTTGATACGGCCACCACACGGCACCTGCTTGCTGCTGAAGACCCACAGTCCCCCGTATGGATTTTTATGCAGCTTAGCAACTGAGAAAAGACGACATCTTTGTTGTGCTTGCAAAGCATGTTCCTCCTCTTATTATTTCATTGAATGCAGCGTCAGTTTGGTATTTTCATATAAAGCTGAATGGTTAACAGAATACCAAAGCTACAATGACGCTCTATTGTTCTTATTCCTCCAGCATGTCACTCAGGTGTCTCTGAGGCTTGGTACTATTGATTATGGTCAATTTTGCATGCTTCCTATAATAGCATTGCCGGCTGATTGCATGAAAAGAAAGGCTGAGGGGCTGGGGATTATTACCAGCAGACTGATCTCCTTTCTAAAGCTCTCGTTAGCTGCAACATGTGCCGATGCACTCGAGGGTCCATCCACTGCTCCACGTCCGCTTCCAAAAAGCGAGATGGGAAAGAAGGCATGCCATATTGAATTCATTTTAGGCACACAGACGCATATTTAGCCTCCTCCCAGCTCCATTCATCTGTAGAGGATTGACAAATGGCTTACACCCTGTGTACTACAACGGCGCAAATGGCACAGAAAATGGCATTCTCTCTGGAGGTGTAGGTCAGGTCTATCAATAGCGAGGGCTTGATGAATAATAAGGTAATCAAATTAGGGTGATTATGATTCAGATGCCTTCATCATTTTTTGTTTTTGTTTTTCTTTGTATATCAAACCATGCCTCCGTGTTTGATTGCAGGTGTAGATTATGACCTGTGTTTCAGTCACATGACAGGACAAGTAATCTCTGCTCTTGGAGACTTTTAGATTCAGTTTTATCCAAAATGTAGATGAATTTGTTTCTGCAATGTTATTTGACGTCTTAGATTTGAGTTGTTTTACCAGTCGGACCTTAAATCTATTGGCCATTTAAATAACTTTTGGATAGAAAAATTGTTTTGCAGAGACTAAACATGACTCTCTTTGATAAATAAAATGCAAAGTGGTTACATTTGTAACATCAATGTTTTTGGTCACTGGTGATAGATTTCTTATTAATTTAAAGAATTTGAATATCAGAGTGCATTTTTCATTAACACTTTGCATTCATTTATATTCCTAAAATCATATCATTGACAAATCGGGTTAAAGCATGTCATATACCAACACTAATTTCATGTTTCAATTATTTGATATTCCGCTGCTCCACTATAATCAGGAGAGCATTTTCTCTGTTGCATCTTAATAGACACATCTGTGGTGATTTAATCTGTTATCCATGCCTCATTAGCCTTTATAGACATCTATCACTCCTGTTAGTCACACTTAAAGTCAAATAAGAACTGTAAACAATAACAAGGATAGCAGTATGGCATCACTGAGTTGTACTGTCTGTTTGAGTGTAAAACCACAACCAAAATTTCTAAAAGTTTTGCAGCATCTGGCACTACACCCTCGTCTGCTTTAATAACCCAACTGCATAAAATTTGTAGCACAATGCCTCCAGCTGATGCATCTATTCCGCTCAATGTAACACATTGACCCCTGTGACATTTCCAAATCAATTGAAAGTCATTATTTCTCAAAAAAGAAGTTTATTATCTTAATGAATTATTTATCATCATTTAAGATGATAATCCCATGTGGGCCTTTGACACGAGTCAAGTGCTTTGTGCCCATGAAAGGAAACACAGCCACCAAAATGGAAACGGGTCATGGCGGTGGAAAGGTGGGACACTATCTCAACATCGATTATTTACTTTTCCTGATTATTAATTATTAAGATGGGAGATAAAATATTTATTTTCTGCATATTGACTGGAACTTTCCCCCTGCAGCCTTACTGTCCATGTACAGTGGACATGCTTGTTACTGTAAATAGATCTTTTTATTCATTGTCTTCAGTATATTCAAAGCCAGCTTAATGCTGAGCTCTGCTTCTAAATATAAGCTCACTGAAAGGATGCTTTTATTTCTGATCATAGAGGGTTTCCTTGTTTACCAGTAAGACATCAAGAATGGTGAACTTTGTTAATAGGTTCATTTATAAAACTCGCCATGTAAGTTTGTGCACCATGGCTGTCATACAACACTAAAACATCCCATACCACTGCCTCGTCACAAGACAAGGCTGCAGATGCACAACAACATAAAATAACTTCAATCCAGATTTAGATCAAATAGAATTTTCATGCTTTATTTTATGCTTTAACTCAGGTCTTCTTCTTCACACTGAGTTTGCAGAGACGTCAAATTAGTTGCTTTAAATTATTTTTAAAATGATGAATGTACTACTGACAAATTAATTCCAGGTTATTAGGACGATAGATATATATTCATGAAGAAAGCACAAGATTGGAGTAGTACAGACAGCAAATCTTTCTTCTAGACAATGAGCCAACCTCATCTCATTGTAATTATATGTGATCTGTCATGCAAGATCTCAGAAGTAGAAATGGCCTACAGCTATAGAGACATAGTGGGACAGTGGAATAGGAACTGGATATGGGTGAAGCAACGGTCACGGGCAGCAGTATTTCAAGCTATGCATCACGCAAGGGACACAAAATATTGACTCTTAAAGATACAGTATAGGTAAGGGTTACCTTTTTAACATAGAAACTTAAGTTTTTTCTCTCTCTGCCTCTTATACAAGTTTAAAAAAAAGATTAGTTGGGGACAAGTTCAAATGGGAGAGACTATCTTTGTCAAGAAGTCATCCATATTTATTTTGGGGGTTTTCTGATCACAAGGTATTTGAGGCTGCCAGTTTTAATAAACAACAATTGGCCGAAGTAGCAACACGATTGAATGTTTCAGCTTCTGGTGAACACTGGATTAATGGATTTTTGGCCTTAGAATCACACAGAAGTTGTAATTTAAAAACGAACTGCTGAGTGACCACATATACTACGAGCAACCTACGTGGTGCTTAAAAGTCCCTCTTTCTGAGATTGGTGTGTTTCTTAACACCCGTTATTTTACCATTGGTGTTAACTTAAAGTGTCACCTGCCATTGAGAGAAACTCCAAAAAGCTCTGAGGTAGAAGAAAAGCAAACTTTCCTGGGTCCGTGCCATAAAGCCGTCTCTCATTTTTTCCTGTCAAGTGCCTCAGATCTTCTGTGAAATCTGATCTAATAAATTTTGGTCATTTTAATTGAAATTATACTTATGTCTCATTTAATTGGTGCTACACGTAGGACCTTTTTTTTTAAATGATGATTTAGCAGTGTTTGCAAGGTTAACAACTAAGGGCCTTTAACAATATTTTATAATTAATTCAGCCACACTTTAGTCGGCCTCTGCACTGTTTTGATACAGAGCACTTCCTGTGTTGCATCATTCATAGGTATTTCCTGATTCCCATCTGCTTCAGTATTCTGTCCAAGTTTTCCTTCTCTGTATTGTAGACATCACTGCAATGCAGGTTGCCAGATGAATGTCAGTCACTGCATAGGAACACAGTGCATAATGCATACAGTATGCTCTCAAAACAGATGTGCTTGTGTGTTCTGTGTCCAGGATTCCTGTTTAAGTATATCCCCAGGAAATCATCAAGTAAATTAGCAGTATCCCAGAATAAGAGTGTGGTGAGTGGGGTTTGTGGATGTGATGTGATCAAAAGATCTATTCCTAGACTCACTCATCTTTATATATATTAAGGGACCACAATGGGAATAAGTGTTTATTGTCTTAGCCTTGAAATGTGTAGATGTTATTCTACAATATGTCTCCCTTCTCATAATGTCTGTCTCATAATAATGCTTTCTATGGACATGTTGTTAGTTAATGTATCTGGCAAGTTGTATAAATGTCAGCACTGAACGTATCATTAAAATGTAAATAAAGTTGCATTGTAATCTCTACTCAAATAAGCAAGTTTTAACTGAGCCCAGATAAGTTTCCATCAGCATAATACTTCAACTCAATATCTCATTCTTTCCAGCTCACACAGACTTATAAATCATTAATTAGTGCTTGTCAATATTGTACAGACACAACACACACATTGTATTGTATTATAGTACACAAGCTTCCAGGAAACAATTTATTGGTTTTTCACTGAGCCTATAAATGTAATTTAGGGTTTATGCTATTTGGACCATATATCTTCAGTGCTGGTTTGTAAAAAGGACATCAGCAAATGTATTTTAAATGTGTGAACTGTATGTAAATGTTTGTGTGTGATAGTGATGCTTTCAATTCACACCCTCTGTACACCCTGCTGAATTACTTCAACATGAGAGCAGCACATTATTTGACGTGTGTTCCCCTGACATCCTTTCCTCTCCTCCAGCTATTCCAGTTAATACACTGAATGTTAATTTCTTTCTCCCCAAGGAGGTTTTGTCTCCACACTGCAGAGGAAAACCCCATTTCCTTGTGTTTTTGAGACAGGGACTTTTCTCTCATTTGTTACAGCTAGCACAACAACACTCCTAATTGTACTGTAATATTGATTTGACATGGTCATGATGAGCCACTGACTGCACACTTTACATTGCACGCAGCCTTGTCCAAATAAGCTGACCAGCAATGGAATCCTTCTGGCTGCAGTTCAGCGTAATGTTGGCCTTACAACTTCAATTGAATGAGACAATGCTCAATAAAACAAAAAGCAGAAGCTCTAGAAAGAAAATACTCAGCGCCTTGAAAGAGATCCTGGTGTGGCACGAATGTCAGAATACATCCCCCTGGTGGGCAGAGGCAACCTTTCAGCATTTCATTTTCAGGGTATACCATGTCAGTGCAGAAGGGGGTAGAAAGCAGGTTACCATGGTGAGGGAGCCCATGGTGAGAAATTTGTCTGCTTAATGATGTGAACTGACATTGGCTGTGTGCTTACAAGGAAGACACCTGTCACATCAGTCCAGACACAAATAATGCAATCAAGAACATGTGGAGGCAAAAATGTGGGTGCATCCATGAATTGTCTTTAAAAAAAACATGCACAGACCACAATAAAACAGCAGCTTGTATCCAAGTTTTATTTTGACACTCTAAATGTTCTCTTACCTCTTGTTCTGCATTACTGATCCACAGACCCTGAATCCCAGAGGAAGCGGACCGTGCAGAATGTCCTTGACCTCCGCCAGAATTTGGAGGATACAATGTCGAGTCTGCGTGGCTCCCAGCATAGCCATAGGTAACTACACTATGTGTGCATCTTTTTTTCATAATGTCATCTGCTACCCCATTGGCTAATATCACATATAAACTGAAGTCAGTGTACGTTTCTGCCAAATTCTGTCTTTGGTTTATACTAAAAGACACACTCCCATGTAAACGACCAACGGATAGCTTGTTGGATCGATATATAACACATTCATGTGTAAACAGTTGTTCTGTGGCCGCTTGGAGAGTTGCCACCTAGTTCACACCTGGCTTCCATCCTTCTTAAATTGCCCATCTGTGTTTCATGGTCATTACTTCATTCTAGGAATCTCTTTGTTTGGCTCTCATAGGCAAAAGGCCCAGGCAAAAATTTGTTGCAACAACCACAACAAAACAAGATACGAGATCTACAAGATAGATGAGACATTTCTCCACCAGACATCTTTATTTCATTTGGGCATTAAAATTGGATGCAGGATAGTGAGTAAACTATGTTTACTTTTGGATGTAGTAGAGTAATTTTACAGGCGAGTATCTATCTCACATTTTCGTGTTGTTTATTAATATCATTAATAGTGTGGGCAAGTTTAAACTGCTCTAATTAACCCCTGTAGGCATCTGTTTCATGCAAACAACAACAACAAAAATCCAGCTGATAAACCAATTATGAGCTACCTGCCTGCATCAAGTGGCTGAAGTTTAGCAAGCTCGCAACCCCAAGATTATTGCAGTAAAATGTTACATTTCAAGACTTCAAATAAACACAAATGTCGCTCTCTGTCTGCTGAAGGTATAATTACACAGTTGGTTGCTAACACATTAGCCATAGCAACTTCATAAGCTAGTGAAATGGTGGTTCTTTTATATCTGTCAGTCTGCTTTAATGTTTCCTGCCACCCAGTGGCCAGAAGTGAATTTAAGCAGCTTTAAAGTCTTCTGTTTAAATGTAACAATGTGGCTTCTACAGCAAATTAGTACACAGATATTTTGGTATCAACAAATATGTCGGCCAAATATTAAAAAGAAATTTAAAGAATGAAATGCCAAAGATATGATTGAGGTCACTATTATATAATGTGTCCACCAGAGAGCATTTACGATTTTTCTTGACCACTGAAACTTAATATAACCAAATATAAGGGTCTCATTAATCTATCAGTAATTCCTTACACAGCCTCTACGAATAGAGAATTGATTGAACAGTTTTCACAGCCCACTATGGAATTGACTTCAAGCTATTTCAACCCAAATGAGTTAGATAAGTTAGATATTAATGATTGATCAAACAAACACTCTTTAAATTAATGTTTATGTTATCAGTAACATTACATGCTTGTTATCCTTCATTCAACTGCATCCATTATGTTATCAGTGAAATCTGTACCCAACATTGGCCAGATCTTATTGATGGATGCTTGAGAAGACATTGTGTGATTCTCAGCTGTATCGTACTTATCTTAATACATTTTGACAATCTTTCATGTGTGTTTTTAAACAAGCTAATATACCACTCATTCACCCTGTCAGTTTCAGTATTGGAATGGCACCAGTTAGGCTCCATGTTGATGAATTATCCATCAACAATGGATAAAAATACTCCCATGGTCTGAACCATTGCAATATTTATTTGGGTGAGTTGGTACATCTAGTTATGTAATCGGCAGACACAGAAGACGCTCACAGCCCTTTGGAGGACATTTCTTATCCTGACCCGCTTACAGGAGTGAGGACAACTTTGATATACTCTATACAGAATAATGGAAAGAGGTGTACTCTATTTACAGCAGCATTTTTTTTTAGGTGTGGTCATGCGAAGAAAAGAGCTTGGTGAATGTAAATGTATTGCTCAGGGAGACAGACAGAGAGTGACACTGTATGCTGTACTAACACAGAGATATCAGGTCATATCTCTCTTTGTCTTTGGGTTCTGAGAGGCCACACATCTCCCTGAAGACAATACGACACTACTGCTGTATCTGGGTCAACAGCTACTCAATGCCACTGTGGGTTTCTTTTGAAGGACGGAGAAAGAAAAATGTTTTTGCTGAGTGCTCTGGTCTCATCCTTTGCTTATAAACTGATTTTGTGTGTCATTCTGGACAAGACTGTCAAGTATATAAATGTAAAACACGCTGACCCCTTCCCCCATGTGTCTCTCCAGCTGTGTGGACAGCAGTAATGTGGGCTATGACAGTGATGAGACCAACGCTCGCAGCATATCCAGCCTGTCCAACCGCTCATCACCTCTCTCCTGGCGCCATGGCCAGTCCAGCCCTCGTCTTCAGGCGGGCGACGCCCCGTCCTCCACCGGCGGAGGATACCAGGGGAGTAAGACTGGCTCGCAGTACACGGCCCATACGATGCCGGCGCGCTGCTCCAGCCGCCTCAGCAGCACGTCTCGCATTGAGCTCATCGAAGGGTTGGAAGCCGATGACACCGACCTCAAGTCCGGTTACCTGAGTGACAGTGACCTTCTAGGAAAGAGCCTGCCGGATGATGATGATGATGACAACCTGGCAAATGGGTAAGAGTATCTAAACATAAGCATGGGTTTGAACCCCTTGTTACCATGACAACAGGACCCAATCAGTGACTGCAGACGACCGCATGCTGGTTTGTCCTTTAGGCCTTCACCTTGTGACTTTATAAAGGTCAGTTAGTTGTTGTTTGTTGTTGTCAAATTGCTTTTTGCTCACAGTAAGCTGATTGGTGTCCTGCTGTAATTGCTGGCCATTGCTGCATTTCAGTATTTATGTGCAGATTATGTGCATTTCAACAGTGGCGCAGAAAACTTTCATTAAGGAAATCTTGACTTTGGACTTGACTTGACTTTAACTGCTTTGTGTTTGGTATCTGACGTTTTGCTCATCATAGAGCGTTCATCATCAGTCTCGGCTGACAGTTTTGTTTTTTTTCCTCTTCAAGGATTCCTCAAAGTGCCCCTGACACTGAATGCTTTTAGAAGTTTTTCACCAAGTAAAGAATTTGAAAACTGAACAGGTGTCCCCTCAGTTACGCAATAAATGCCTCCTCGCCTCTGACTGTATAATCTGTACAGCTTGTGAAGATAACGCCAACAGGTACCGTAGCAACAGCAATAGTTGAAATCACATGTGACAATACTTTTTTTTTTCTTGTTCTTTTTCTCCTCCTTCTTCTTCACCTTCACCCTTGCTTCGCTCCTCTCACATCCTCTGTGTGTCTTTATCTAGTTCCCTCTCCCAAGATGACAGCTGATAGTGAGAGTCAGAGAGAGGGAGAGAAAGAATCCAGGACAGTTCTCTGGTGTGATTTAGCCGCTTTATTGCTGTTGCACATGCAGTGGGATTTAAGCTCAGCCTCTGGAGAGCTTGCTATGCTCTGCTAGCCAGGTCATGTTCTTACTACAGAGTGCATTAAGGAGAAGAAAAGAGATGAGACACATTTTTAGAAGAGTTAAAAATTAGAGCAGAGAAGAAAAAGTGTGAGTTGGAGCTGGGTCAATTTAAGTTCTGTAAATTTTGGAGTTGAGTTGAATCAAAACGGTGTGATAAGACAGATACTAAGAATGACAAAGAAAGAAGCATTGTATTAAAAAAATATTGACAACTAGGTCCATGTGTAGTTTTTATGAGGGAGGTGAAAAAGATCAGACAGCAGAACCCTGATAAGGTCGGGATTAAACAGGGATTACGTCATATGGGTCCATTCCTCACAGTAATATCCATGCACTCATCCATTTAAATCTGCCCTGTATTTTGTCTCGTCCCTCACTGCATCAGCTCTACTGCGGTGCAAATGTATGTGAGAGTTGAGCGTGGGTACTCGCCTCTGCTTTGCAACACCGCAGGCACAAAAGATGCCAATCATTTTATGTAACCATTTTTAAAAACTGCCTCATCATGCTCAGTGTTAGGCCACCAGTGTAAATCCTAAACTTGTTTTCAATGTGACTGTGAGACTACAGTAGATTATTGCCATTTACACCAAGAAGATTATGGGTGTTTTTAAATACGTACATTCTTTTTCTTTTCCAATGTGTTATCACAAGAGTAACAATAGGCTACGATGGCTGCCATAATGCACCAAGATATGGAAATTCTGCGTGCTATAATCGCTCTGACCTTGAGAAAGTTGCATGCTTATAAATTGAGGATACAACACTGTGTGGACCCCTCTATTTTGAATGCTTTCTCTGGTCTGTGTTTGCATTGGTTCAGTGGGATGTATCCTTGATTGTCCTGCAGGAATACTGGAAAGCTGGTGCTCCTGTTTTCTATTGCAAGAATTAATCCTGAATCATAAATATACCAACATCCTTTGGTGTAGATAACAAGCTAATCCAGTTTTTGAAGCAGGCACAGCAGCACATGCTCTAATTTTCTTCTTACAGTATCCTCTTTGCAAATTCTGTGTCACATTTGCATTTTTACTGTACATCCCTTTTCACACACTCTCAGTTCAGCTCATGGAGAGCTATTAGCTACCAGCTCTTGAATGTGGATCAGGCTCCTCCTGCGTAACCATGGAAACCAGCTGGTAATCGACTGTATGGAGAGTTGCAATTTCTGTTCCCTTTCAATAAAGCCCCAGTTTTATGCTTGTATAACGCAAATAAGACAAATATCTACTTTTGAAATAATAAGACACAATGCATGTTTTTCATCAGCAGATGGAACTACAGCAGATTGCTCGATTGCTTGTCTAATGGATATTGATTATCCCACACCAGACATTATTGGCTATCTAAGGCTAAATGTGTACACACTTGACAGTAATCACTGCTACTGTGTGTCTGCCTCATCAATAATCTAATACCACATACATCCCAATCTCCTTGCAAGCTCCATCCTTCCATCAGATAATAGTCACTCTCTACAGCAACACACAGCTTAATGATAATCTGGTTTGTTCCAGTTAAAGGAAAAAAGTATTGGGGAGCATTTATCTGTTACCAGTTGCTGTCATTGCAAATTTTACTGTATGTTATATCCCACTATATACCATACAGACCTACAATAATTAAATCCTTACTTAAAGCTGTATTATCAATTTATGTCCACTGGAGGACAGAAGAACTCAGAAATAAGCTCAAAGATGCAAATTCCTGACATGCTGTGTAATGGCCTTTTATAAAGTTGTTAATGTTTAAGCAAATATTTGCCCATTTAAACATCCCGCAGACACGGTACAACATTAATCCATTTTGGCCACAATGGCGCAGACAAACAAGAAAATTAGCTGACAAATACACAACCACTACGATGCCACCGGCTCATAATGTTGTAGGCAAACAACTGCCTACTTTCACATTCATCAGACAGGATAACACCATGAATATTAATTAAGAGCATAAGCCAATATTTGCTCTTGTTTTAGCTCTGGTTTGTGCTTCACCAACTCTTGAGAAAACAAAAACTTCCTCACTAACTAGTCGCTAACTAATTGTCTGTCTGCAATTTGGTAAAAGGTAGGTAGTGGTTTATAAGAGCTTTTTTGCTGAAAAAGGCTAGCCGCTGTTGGAAATTGTGTTGATTAGACTCCTGCAGGCCATAAATA
Source organism: Nannoperca obscura (assembly GCA_036024295.1). Lineage (NCBI taxonomy): Eukaryota > Metazoa > Chordata > Actinopteri > Centrarchiformes > Percichthyidae > Nannoperca > Nannoperca obscura. Next base: position 25,992 of record JAVQJL010087437.1, read on the forward strand.
ATGAACATCGGGTTTGTCACTATAAGCAACCCCTTTCATATATTTCATATTTCATAAATGGTAGATTTTGAAGGTTTTCTTTGTGGTAGTGTTTCTAATTATTGGTCCACCTTATTGATATACTGAACTTTATAATAAAATGCAATCCAGTACAACAACACTACAGAGTACAATCTCAAATATTTCCATAAAGTAAAATCACTGCCTTTTTGACAACCTGTCAATAATAAGAAGTTATTACATGTGTACACGGGTTGCTATATATTCTTATATTTCAAACTCTTCTATGCTGAGATGTGGAAATATAGAGAACGGTTTACTTTTAGTTACAACTGAAATTACCAAATATGTAGAGTGTAATATTAGAATTATACGCAGTTTCCCATCTTACCCTCAGTAGACACTGCGTCTGCTTGAAACATTTAATATTCAATTCAATTCAATTCAATTTTATTTATATAGCGCCATATCATAACAAAGTTATCTCAGGGCACTCAATCACATGGAGCCGGTCGAGACCAACTTCCACACACACAAAG
>JAVQJL010087447.1:0-10968 GCA_036024295.1 Nannoperca obscura
ACCTGGATTGGGGGGTAGGGGTTGGAGGAGCAGGAGGGGAGGGGGCTGTCCTCGCCGTGGGGATAGAGAGTGGAGGGCGTGGGGGAGGGGAGCTCCGGGAGGTGCTGTCCTAACGCTGAAGAACCGTCTCCAAAGATGCACTCCAGAGACGCTACCTACAGGATACAGGAGGGGGGGGCAGACGCAGTCTCGGAGGGGTCAAAATACAGAAAAGGCAAAGCAGCAGAGAGACAGATCAGCCTTACAGGAGGGGGGGGGGGCTGAGGATCTCTTTAAATGTCTTTTCTGTCAGTGTAGAGGTCTAAAACATCCCATTAAAAAGGTGTAAGTGTGTGATTTTGGGCTGTTTGAATAAAACTGAGCTGCTGGTGAAAGATTACACGTAAGAAAAACACTGTTTATAGTTTATTTAGTAGATTAGATGTTCAACAGCTTCTTTCCTAAAGCTGTTAACATATTAAACTCAAACCCACACTGACAGCACTTTGTTTAATGTCTACCTCATACCTGCGCAACATATAAACCACCTGCGCGACATATAAACCACCTGCGCGACATATAAACCACCTGCGCGACATATAAACCACCTGCGCGACATATAAACTACCTGCGCGACATATAAACCACCTGCGCGACATATAAACCACCTGAGTGATATATAAACTACGTGCGCGACATATAAACTACGTGCGCGACATATAAACGACGTGCGCGACATATAAACTACCTGCATGATATATAAACTACCTGCGCAACATATAAACCACCTGCATGATATATAAACTACCTGCATGATATATAAACTACCTGCGCGACATATAAACTACCTGCATGATATATAAACTACCTGCGCGATATATAAACTACCTGCATGATATATAAACTAGCTGCGCGATATATAAACTAGCTGCGCGACATATAAACTACCTGCATGATATATAAACTAGCTGCATGATATATAAACTAGCTGTGCGATATATAAACTAGCTGCGCGATATATAAACTAGCTGCGCGATATATAAACTAGCTGCGCGATATATAAACTACCTGCATGATATATAAACTACCTGCATGATATATAAACTAGCTGCGCGATATATAAACTACCTGCATGATATATAAACTAGCTGCGCGATATATAAACTACCTGCATGATATATAAACTACCTGCATGATATATAAACTACCTGCATGATATATAAACTAGCTGTGCGATATATAAACTACCTGCGCGATATATAAACTACCTGCATGATATATAAACTAGCTGCGCGATATATAAACTACCTGCGTGACATATAAACTACCGGTGATACTGATGCACTTCATCATACTGATTGACTTGACAGACTTTGCATTACTACATTGTGTGTAAGGAGCTGCTGTTTAAATCTCATTGACAGATGTTTAACAGCACAGACGTCTGTGCTTTGTTCTTCTATGTTATAATGTGTGTTTCTCTGACAAACAGTGGAAATCTGGTCTGAAGTGATTTCTTTGACCCTCCAGGAAGTGTTTAATATTTATTTATTTATGTATTTGGTTTGTTTGTTTGATGTAACCTGCCCTCGTTTCACTTCCTGTTTGATTCTGTAAGAAGGTGACTGCAGTAACAAAGTGTTTGGACGCCACACGATGGCAGCAGAGCGCCGCCTGAACGCACCGCTGTGTAGTCTGATGTCACAGCAGCGGGACATGTTGGGACCCCTGTGAAACAGCAGATCTCAGATCTGTGGAGACTTCTTCAGTGTGAAACTGAGTCTCCATGCCTTTAAACTATGACTTTAGATTATGAACAGAGTTAAACACAGTGTGCGTTTCCTTCCCTTACACAACATTTGCAAAGTCCAGTTTTTAAATATATGACTGCTGACATGCATGTGAACACCTCCACCTGTAGACGGGTGGTGCAACACCCCCTGTATCCACTCCACTTACTGCATCTGTGCTTTTAACTATTAGTTCAGTGCATTTTATGTTGATCTTCTATGTATTTGAATAAACTCTGACTCTAAACTCTTCTGTGTGACGTGTTTTCGTGCGACACAAATAAAGTTATTACTTAACATTTATAGCATCTTATTTATTTTATTATAGATTTAACTCGTGTTAAATATCCAGAATAATGACCAACGTCCATCACAAGTCTAGTGTGTGAACAGCCCCGTCTGTCAGACATTTGTCGTTATGTAAGTGTGTTCACAGGCTGAGGAGGACTGATCACGACCAGGACGCAGACATGAAGGAGGCAACACCACCCACAACCTCTGATGGAGACACACACACACACACAGAGAGAGAGAGAGAGACACACACACAGAGAGAGAGAGAGACACACACACAGAGAGAGAGAGAGAGACACACACACAGAGAGAGAGACAGAGAGAGACAGAGAGAGAGAGACAGAGAGAGACAGAGAGAGACAGAGAGAGAGAGAGAGACAGAGAGAGAGAGACAGACAGACAGACAGACAGAGAGAGACAGAGAGAGACAGAGACAGAGAGAGAGACAGAGAGACAGACAGAGAGAGACAGAGAGAGAGACAGACAGAGAGAGACAGAGAGAGACAGAGAGACAGAGAGAGAGACAGAGAGAGAGAGAGAGAGAGAGACAGAGAGAGAGAGAGAGAGAGAGAGACAGAGAGAGAGAGACAGACAGACAGAGAGAGACAGAGAGAGACAGAGACAGACAGACAGAGAGACAGACAGGCAGCGGCCTCCTACCTTCATGGGGGAGATGTGGGCGTGGGTGACGTATCCGTGCACATTCTCGATCTGGGACAGGTTCTTCTCTGCTACCTGGACCAGCTCCGCCCCCCCCGGCCCCCCCGGCAGCTGGGGGGAGCTCTGGTCCTGGGGGGACGAGTCCTCATCCTGCTGCCGGTACTTCTGAACCAGGACACACAGAACAGGGCGGTCAGACCAACAGCCCTCTGACAGACGGAGGGCACCGCCACCTCCACCTAACCAGCACGAGACAGGTGGGGCCACAGGTGGGGTCCCTACGTCACAGAGGCACGACTCATGAAACTCAGCTGTGTCAGAAAACATCTGCTTCTGATTAAACACAAAGCTACAAGAAGCCTGTGCACACGGAGAAGTTAACTACAACTCCCATGGTGCATTTCAGTAGGATCCATCCAATCACAGAGTGTCGTGTGCAGCGGAGAAGATGCATCTATTTACTTTCACACTGTGTTCACTGCGGCTCTGATCCACACTGCCGGCGGCTGCTGAGGCTCATGGGTAACGTAGTTCTTAGAGCCCCTCCATGATGTCAGCATGGTGGTGAGACAACAAACACGAGGGTCCTGTGTGTCAGCTACACCTGCACCAGCTACACCTGCAGCAGCAGCATGTAGCTGACAGGTGATGACTGCAGTTACACAACCACACACCTTCAGTCCACCTCTGGACACCAGGAGGCTTCGACAGGTCGGGGGGGGGGGGGTGCACTCTGCATCACTGTGTTTATAAAGTGCAATCAATAAAGTTATTTGTGAATGAAAGCACAGGGTGGGACGACATGTATTCTGCTGTGAACAGGAAGCTGCAGCTGCAGGAAATACTACGCATGAAGAAGACCAGGAGCAACAGCCGTCGCTGACGATGAAGAAGCACCAACACAAGGAGGTAGAAAGGCCCAACTATCATGTGTAGGTTTGTTTTTCATATTAAAAGAAAGCATTTGCTTTGTCTCCACCCGTCCTCACTACAACAGCCCCGGAGATGTTAAACTGACGCGCGGTCAGCAGCTCTGTGTTAGGTAAAAAGGTGAGATCTCACCGCGAGGGGGGAGTGAGCACGAGCACAGGACCTAAACGCGTTCTACACTTATCTCCTGCTAAAAGAAGGAATGTTCCTACAAGATAATAAAAACCCAGAAGAAGAGAACTCTTGAACCCGAGAAGTAAAATGAAATAAAAAAGACTCCAGCGTCATCACAATAAACACGATGACCCACTCCGCAGGTTATTAGAAGGACCAGGGTCATGAGGTCAGCAGGAACCAGGAGGGGGGTCGCCTCCAGAGCGGGGGCTTTCAGGTGGATCAATGTGTTGTTCCTGATCAACCTGCGGGAAGTCAGTTTCAGTCACACTGATTCTGAATCTAAAGTACTGAGGGTCGATCCCTCATCAGTACTAGAAACCCACCCCGTCCTGAACGTCTCCATGAAGGTCCTCATCACTTCCCCCCAGCAGCAGCGCTGCGTGGAGGTCTGCGTGTCATGGGGAAGTGTGACTGTGGTGATACTTCACATGTAGAACAGATCCAGACGCAGGACTGAGCCGTGAGGAGCAGCAGCTGATCAGTCTCACACTGTTCAGCTGTTAAAGCAGCAGTGAGAGAGAAGGACGCTCGTTAGAGACGAGTCACACTCCTATCAACACCTTTCAGCCAGCTCCAGCTCCAGCACCAGCTCCAGCACCAGCACCAGCACCAGCACCAGCACCAGCTCAAGCACCAGCTCCAGCTCCAGCACCGTCCTCTGATGAACGATCCCTCAGCAGGGACGCAGCGAGGCTCCGGTTCTGGTCCGGAGACCAGGGTGGAGAGGATGTGGATCTCCATCAGACAACACACTGTATGACCTCACACTCTCCTCTGTGGCAGTTAAATATCCCACTCATGAGACCACAGGACAGACGATTGGCCCCTTCAAGCCTGAACAGACAATAATACGCTGCTCATGTTCTGTTGGGATGTTCTGAACGCAGGTGTTCTTCAGGTTTGACGTGCTGCAGCTCTACTGATGAACGTCCTGACTGCAGCTGTGGAGACGTACACAGGGTTACTCAGAGCGAGTGCTAATCACATGCTGTCAGTCATCTCCGTGACTCAGTCTGCTGCTGAACATCTTCTGATGCGCAGCTGGTCTGAGATTCTCAGTCGCTTCAACACAAACGTCTCAGGATCACGATTCATCTCCGTCAGGTTCCTTTGACTTCATGCAAACACGATTCAAACGTTCACCAATACTCTCAGTACTATCAGTACTACAGTATCAATACTCTCAGTACTACAGTATCAATACTATCAGCACTACAGTATCAATACTCTCAGTACTATCAGTACTACAGTATCAATACTCTCAGCACTACAATGTCAGCACTACAGTACTACAGTATCAATACTATCAATACTACAGTATCAGTACTACAGATCTATCCCCGCGGCGGTCCTGCTTTCATTGCTGATGTAGTTCCTGGGGGTCACATGCAGGTCGAGGGTTAGAACGAGGCGGATGACAGTGCGAGTCAGGATGACCTGCAACGCCTTCAGGGTCCACTGCACCTGTGATGCCTTCAGGGTCCACTGCACTGTTCACAGGGCGCAGCGGGTCAAAGGGTCAGAATCAGGCACACACAGATGCTGGCTAACGTTCCTCCCATGATGCTTTGCGTGGCTACTGGAGGCTGCAGGAAACAGGAAGTTGCAACTCTGTCCGTTTCTATACTTTATATTCATGTAAACACACTAAAGGTCAGAGAGACGATTACTTAAAGAAAGAACTAAAATGTGGCTTCTTACAGAGACCAGCTGGATCCGGACAGACCCGGGTCACCAGAGGAGGTTTCCACTGTTACATGATCCATTATAGACTCACAGCACCAGAGACAGACCCGGGTCCAACAGGACTTTGTCAACATCGGATAACTGCTTTGTAGTGTTGTTGTGAATGGGCCTGGACTGGGTGCAGGACTGGGACTAAACTGTGACTGGGTGCAGGACTGTACTGGGACCGGGTGCAGGACTGGGACCGGGTGCAGGAGTGGGACCGGGTGCAGGAGTGGGACTGTTCCACCTTCTGCACTGCATTGATTAAATGAAAGGTGCAGCAGGAGACACACTGAGTTCTGGGGTTTTACAACATACACCACAAATAAAAGCGTGTTAACAAATGAACCCCCCCCCCCGATGTGACTTCCAGGAAACCAGGAAGAAACAGGAGCTGAGTGTTGCAGGATCAGAGCGGCAGATGGAGAAGCATCGGGAGGCTGCAGGCGAGCCGTCACGACACCGCAACGAACAACAAGCCCAAACAAAAGAAGCCCAGGATTCCTGAGCGAGAGCAGGAAGTGAGTGAACCACCGGGTTACTGTGGGTTGCTGCCTGAGCCCACACAGAAACACCCTGCTGACGGGTCGGCGCCCGATATTAAACATGTAAATAAGATTTAAACCTGTGGAGACGCCGACAACACGGCGATCATCCTGTACAGAGATCACAGGTTCAAGAGCTGCAGAGAGACTCGCTCTGGAGGTAAATGTGCAGCGCGAGGTTTCCAGTGATGACTGTCTGCCTGAAGAGAGCCTCCGCCTCCTCCTCCTCCTCCTCCTCCTCGACAGCTCTCAGAGAGACGAGGAGGAGGAGGAGGCGGCGGCACAGCGCCGACTCCCGCCTGCCAAAAGCAGCTATAAATAGGAGCATCACCACGGAGCGGATGTAGCAGGATGTTCAGGAGGAGGAGGAGGGTTTCTGGATGATTCAGGGATGTGATGAAGAGAAGAGTCCCACTGCAGGATGCAAACTCTTCATGTTTGTTTTCCTGTGTGTCTGAAACCACACAGCTTGAGTTTTCATCCTTTCATTACTTTATTATGTCGCAGTGTTGTGTCTATTAAACACATGTACCTACAGTCAGGAGGCAGCGCTTTAGGTCCGCTGAGCTAAATCTATTTAATCTATGGAGCCAAATCTAGCATTTCTGGTAGTTTGCCGCGTGGTCCAGCAGAGGGCGCTCCTGAAATGTGTAAATTGCCGTCATCTTAATCTCTATAAACGTATGAAGGCAGAACCTGTAGCCAAGAGACAAGATATCGGTTCTGGTGTCCGTTGGTAAAACCAATCTGTGAACCCATCGGCTATCGTCTCGAGACCAATCAATACGAATGGAGGAGGCCAGTGAGCAAAGCCGAACTGATCAGACAACGACGACGACGCGGGAGCAACCGAGCAGCAAAGTTACTCCACAACAACAAACCAGAGCGACGTCGACCTGCACGACCTCGCCTGAGTCACGACACGTCACCAACACTCGGTCCTCGTGTGAAAACGACAGCTTTGGTGCGAACTTCAGCCTCAACAGAGAGACGACCAGGCAGCCCACACTCAACGGTTATTATGTCCACAGTCTGTTTCAGTCCTGGCAGCCTGAAAGGAAGCGCACACGCACACGCACACACACACACACACACACACACACACACACTGAAGCGCCAGTTAAATACAGACACAGGAAGATTTTCACCAGGATTCACCACCACTGACAGACTCCTCACGTGTCATGCTAGTTGACGATGCAGTTTGTGCAGAAGAGATGTAGAAACTGAGCAACAAGGCCTGTCAACGCTTCAGCGAGCGAGACCAGACGCCGAGCTGCGACCTCCCACCTCAAACTTGATCACCACTAAACTCTTCTGTGCTGCTTCACCGCGCTGTTATGATGGACAATCTGCAGCGACCGGATCAGAAGAATCGGAGTTGCCAGCTGCGCTCGCACGGACAACATTTCATCAACGCGACTGGAATCCTTCCGATTACAGATTCCACCTTAACGGTTCACACGGACGCTACATAAACTGATCTGTTCAGATCGACACGCCCCGAAGCATTTCATCAGAATATAACTCGTCGTTTGAAGCCTTTTCACCATCGAGGCGTTCAATAATCCTGAAATCTCTTCAGCTGTTTCAGCCACAGTGCGGATTACACCCCCAGAAGGTGTTCGCCCTCAAGGTTTAACGCCCTCAAAAGGTGTTTACGCCCTCAAAAGGTTTATCACAAGAAAGGTGTTCACCCTCAGTAAGTGTTCACCTTCAAAAGGTTTACACCCCCCCAAACCCGTTTGAAAAGCCCTTCCGATCAGGCCGGTTCAGATCAGCACCTTTATTTCTGACAGTTCTGACTTGTTCCCTTAGTGAGTGGAATCTTAGGGTCCATGTTTGTAAATGAGAACCCATTCTGATCCCACGTGATTTCATTTCAGCTGAATGTTTATAAATGACAGCAGCTCACGAAACACTTGATAACCTCCGGCACAGTCTATCGAGCGCGTTAGTGAAAGCACTCGGTGGCAGCGGATCAATGGGACTTAATTAAGACCAGCTGCGATGAAACCGCCACAGAGATGAAGTCGCCGGCGCCGAGCATCGTTTCCATCTGAACATCTAACCTCCCGTCTGAGATTTAACAGTGTCAGATTACCGATCCCTCAGATTAACAACAGATCCCAATCAGATCCTGATCCAGTAATCTGAGCGGCTCCGGGCCTGAGGGTTCAGAGGTCAACGCAGCCGTCCAATCAGAAGCCGGGGGCAGGAGGTCGACTGGTGGGTTCATTTGAAGTGGACTCGAGGACTTCAGAGGCTTCCTTTCTCCCAACAGATTAAGAGGAGAGTCCTCGGGTGGTGCTTCCCCTCACTCTGGCTTCCTGTGACCTCACCTGAGCAGGTGACAACAACCCGTGACGTCGACGACGACAACGACCCGAGCAGGTGACGACAACGACGACAACGACCCAAGCAGGTGACGACGACGACAACGACCCGAGCAGGTCACGACAACGACCCGAGCAGGTGACGACGACGACAACGACCCGAGCAGGTGACGACAACGACCCGAGCAGGTGACGACAACGACCCGAGCAGGTGACGACGACGACAACGACCCGAGCAGGTGACGACGACGACGACAACGACCCGAGCAGGTGACGACGACGACGACAACGACCCGAGCAGGTGACGACGACGTCAACGACCCGAGCAGGTGACGACAACGACCCGAGCAGGTGACCTTCGATCACCGCTCTTCTGTAGACACGGTGAAGGTTTGCAGTGTGGAGAACACATGTAAACATGGATCCAGTCGACTAAGTGAAGTCGCACAATCACACCCCAGCTGTGATCAGGTGAAAATCAGCCTGATGTCTGATCCCAGATCAGTAATCTAACATGTACGGGTAATGTTTAATCAATATCTTCAACAGACTGATCTGAGCAGAGCCTGATCAGCTGACCCTGTGTGTGTGTGGTTAGTTGGTGTTTCCCTGCAGAGCACATGTTGACTACACATGCACGTGCCTGCCAGGCTGACGGCCCCCCCCCCCTTCCTCCCGCCAGCCAATCACGCCTCAGCGCTGCTGCATCCGAAGCCCCCGATTGGTCAGCTCACTGGAGCAGAGATGACAGGCGGCTCGGGCGGCCTATCGTGTCGCGCCGGGTCAAACGGTAAACACAGCGAGCTGAGAGGGTTTTCTCACCTCAGCCTTGTCTGACAGTTCAGGTTTTTCCCGTTTTAAGGGTTTGAATGAAACGTGTGGTGATTCTGAGCTCGTCTGTGTTTGTCTGACGCGTTTCCCTGCAGAGTGTCTCCGTCTCACCCACGCAGGTCTGCTGTCAGTTCTATTTCTGATGTACTTCAGTTAAACCCGTTGGTGTTGCTGTGGTGGAGCGTCGGTGGAACTGACGAACCTACACGAATCTCAAAATGAACCGGACCAAGCAGGTTGGCTGTGAAAGCACCCGAGAGCAGAACGGTCGTCTCATCTCTCAGTGTCACGTTTTAATGCTCTCAACAGCCGGATTCATGCGTTTTCCTGCACTGGAAATGTTTAAAGGCCTTTAACAAGACTTCTTCAGGGATTAAGATGCATTATGGGAAGTGTAGGACCCAGCCTCTTGGTGCTTGATGCTTTTAAAAAGCACCAAGAAACTGTTGTTTATGTTTAATTTAAAAGAATTTTTGCCAAACGTAGGTCGTTTGTGTGTTTCCACATTTCCAGAATTATTATTCCACCGTTAAGAGCCAAGAAACACAATAAATCAGAGCTGAAGCGGCTGATCTGTCGTAGAAATCTCCTGCAACTACTTCAACATATGGATCAAAATAAACCTGACAGGAAACAGACCAGGAACATTTTCAAAGTAAAGGACGAATCGTTGCGACGAACTCTCGGACACTCGGTGAAAATTACTTTCTGAATTTTCCACCAGTTTTCTAAACAGCCGACTCCCTGGCTGTGACCCCCCCCCCCCCGTGAGACACCTGACCCCCCCCCCTGCAGGTGTGCAGATGTTCCACCCACCTTGCAGCCGAACATGAGAGAGATGGTGCTGTTGGTGCAGGCCACCTTGCAGTGGCACAGCATGGGCGAGAAACACTCCAGCTTCTTGGAGCCGGGGGACATCTTGTCGGCGCCGGGGCAGTTGGCCGACAGCCGCCGCCTCCTCCGGGAGCGCTGCCGGCTCCGGCCGCGCCGCCCGGCTCCCCCTGCACCTCCTCCTCCGCCTCCACCTCCAGCCTCTCCACCTCCTCCTCCACTGCTGCTGCTGCTCCCTGCTCTCACCATCCGCCCTCATTCCTCGTGTCGCTCCATCGCGGCGGGGAGGAAACGACTCCCAGAGCTCTTCCTTCATTCAGGGAGAACCTCCCCCTCCTCCTCTCCGCTGACCCCTCCTCCTCCTCCTCCTGGTAGAATATATTCCTCTCCCACTTGACCTCCTCTCAGGCGTTCGCCGCGAATCCTCTCTCCCTCGTTCTCTTGTTCTCCTCCTCTCTCTCTCTCTCTGCACTGACAGTGTGACGCTGATGAGAGCCGGGGCGAGCGAGCGAGCATGTGTGTGTGTGTGTGTGTGTGTGTGTGTGTGTTTTCCTCTGTGGGGGTGTGATTGGTCTCGGGGGGATCGGTTGGTCACATGACTCATCGGGAGAGGGAGAGAGAGGGAGAGAGAGAGAGAGAGAGGGGGTGTGGGGGGTGTATCCTCAGGGAAGGCAGAGTGATGTAGGACAGAGTCAGTGATGTGGAGGAGAGGAAGATACATGATGAAGAGGAGGAGTCAGAGGAGGAGACAGGAGGAAGAGGAGGAGTCAGGAGGAGTCAGGAGGAAGAGGAGGAGTCAGGAGGAGGAGGAGACAGGAGGAAGAGGAGGAGTCAGGAGGAGGAGGAAGAGGAGGAGGAGTCAGAGGA
>JAVQJL010087450.1:0-17265 GCA_036024295.1 Nannoperca obscura
TATTTCTGCCTCTGGAGCTGTAGAGTCTGGATCTATGGTTACCTTCACCTGCTGCCCTCATGTTCCTGCTCCTGTTGCTATTATTGTTATTTCTCACATTACTGGTATTAATATTATTATATTGCTATTAGTACTACTTTTATTAATATTAACAACAATACCATTTCCGTACCATAATACCACAACTATTACTTTACATCTCTATGTAGAGCTGTACTGCACTACTGTATGTTCTCTTTCTTCCTGCTCCATCTCTCTCTCTCTCAACCCAACCGGTCGAGGCTGCTCATGGTGGGAACTGTTGGGTCTCTGTAAATATAAGAGTCAGTCTTGACCTGCTCTATATGAATATGGTGTAGAAATACCTCCGGATCCGAATTTCTTAACTTTGTGCTAAACCGGTTTTCCGGACGGATCTCCGGCAGAGTGGATGAATCCTGTTAATATTTCTCAGGGATATTTAGGACTGCACTGGCCACATGTTGAAGTGATGAGGCCATGATGGCATTTATGTAGCAATGTGTGTGTGTTACGACTGTAATAATGGAATGTATTACTCATCCCAGGTAAGTTCTTCACTCACCAACAAGAAAGTATGTTTAAGTATAAAGTATAAATATGACAAGTAAAAACTTGAAAATAAAAGTGAAGGGGGTGACTGACACATTTATGTTGCATGATCAGGAGTAGAAAAGACCAACTACCAAAATCATGTCAAAGCTAAGTTTGGGTTGGATTCAGTTTCTCCGACTGTCACCATGCATTCTACATAAAAGTTTTGCAATTTCTCATATCAGAGAGATATCAATTCGTCTCTGACTCTTGCTTCTCAGTGACCACCTTGGGAATGTTCTGCCTCTGTATCTCGGTGTAGTCTATAAGCTAGGTAGCTGCAGATCAGAATTAAATGCAGCCAGGCAGAAAATGGCTACAGGGGCCAAGTGGATAGTGGCGAATGAAAAGCAGAAGATCATTTTCAAAGGGGCCCTAAAAATTTACTGTGCTGTGCCGTTAACGCAATCACCTAACTGCTGCATGTTAAGTTCCAGCATAGGCATTTCACTGCTGTCCAGTTGGTATTTGATGAGCATTGGGTTTTTTGATGGACTCCAAATTGCCCTTCAGATGTTGTCTGAGAGTTCAAGCATCCAGTTACATTCTGAGCCATATGTACGTGATCTCAAGATCTACAAGTACTGTCCTGGAGCCCATTCATTCAAAGGCAAACACAGGGAAGAATTTAGAACAGAATTTAGTGGAAGAAAGCTCTGTGAATATGGTATGTCAGACAGTTCGCCTTTTTCAAAAGTGTTACTGTATCTGCCTAATGTGTGGTATGCATCATGCTTTCCTTTATGTGTATTGTGTCCTTCAGACATTTGCGTTTTTGCCTTGGACACTCAGGGCTAAGCTCAGTGGCTCTTGATGAGAAGGACACCTATCCAATCAGTAGTTTCTCCCTGAGACTGAAGGCTAACAACAGTGGAGTTAGGGAAGTCGAACGGAAACAGCCAAGACCATCGCACCAATGTATTTTTTATACTTTCTCATAACTGTCTATGTCTTTTTTTGTCTCTGGTGGGTAAACAGAAGAAAAAAAGAAGGGAGAGATGCACACGAGGGGAAAGAAACCAGCAACACTGTCAGTTAATTTTCAGATCTGGTAATCTTCCAAGTTCATTAACAAAGCCTGTGTCTGACTTGCTGTGGCTTTTGTACGCACCGAGGAGTTGTTGTGATACACCACAATGAATAAGTGATAAGCTGTTTGGGTAATTTGCGAAGTGACACAACTTTTATTATTTACACCATAAACCCTGATGGGTGGGGTGTGGTGGGAAAGGGTGGGGTGGGGGGTGCAGATAACAATGAGCGAATGTGACAGGATTGTGTGGGCGGAATCCACTTAGAACTATTACAATCAAGCTTCATTTACATGAGCCGCCGACAACCTTCAGTTGACTTTGGGGGCTGCATTTGGGAATAGCGGACATGGGTATTACAGAGCATACTGATGCATTTGTAATGGGGGCAGGCAGCAGAGCCTAATGCTGACTAGCTCCTCAGAAGAAAAAAAATGCTCCAAATGGAAAGAGATCAATTCCCCCCTACTTTGCACTGCATGATGGATTTGACATTCATCAGTGCCCTGTCAACTAATGCATTTGGTTTTATATTTCACCTGAGATTTTTCTCTCTCTCTCTTTTCTTTTATGGCTTCATGAAGGCAGATTAAAATGGTAAAATTGTGAATTAATTTTTGGTAGGGCATGGCAAGCCAAGGAAATTTTGATTTTAGAGAGTGATGGAGTATTTCATTTTAAGGGAGAAGAGTAATATTGAGGGCAAAAGAGAGAAGAAAGTCATTTTCACAGGGCTAGGAAGTCTAACCTGGATTAATGGTATTTATTTATTTTATTTTAATCATTTCTATTTTCTATTATTTTTTAATATCTTTACTTCCACACTCAAGAATCTCATTAAAGTCTCCAAGACATTAAATAGGAACATTTGTGAACAATTGCAGGACTGTAAAACCCAGCAAAGATTCTTTGATTTTAAATATAACCAGCCCCCCCGACTCCCTCGTACCACACATCCCTCCTACGGAAAGTTCCATTATGTTTATATCAAGGTAGGTATTAATCCCATTGGTTTTGTGGTGGGTTCCATCATAAAACTCCCCTTTTTGGCAGCATAAGACCTGACATGAGAATACAGTTGTTTTTTTTTTGCAATGGTGATAATTCAAGCAATGATACATCATTGTGGGAGAGCTTGGCACAACAATACATAGCCCTTCTGAAAATGTAGAACGCACCTCATTCCAAAAGAGACTCCCAAAATGCTCTCGGGAGCAGAACGGAGCCCTGAAATCATAAAATCAGACAAGCAGTGCTCAGTCTATTACTATATTTACAAGGCACTCATCCTGTTTTATACCCCTCCATGCTACACTCTGTGGCCTTTGGTGATGCGGAAAAAATTAAATACTAGAATGACTTTGTGCATCTTAAAGCAGGATTTGCTCACCATACTATTCAAGAAAGATATCATTCATTCACAAACGTTCAGAGAAACATGTTTTTCTAGTATACTAGGGCATATGTGGTTTCTCCCTGACAAGTTAATCCAAATTTGTATTTTATGACTCTGAAAAATCCCTCAAATAAAAAATTAAAATGTGGGGCATTGCATTTTATTACATGGCTTGGCCTATCTCCCTCCTAACACTGGGGGGAGCTGTTATATTATTACCACAGACAAGGGACATGGATGTAAAGAGTGGAAATGGAGTGAGACAGTCTATGCTTGATGAAAAATAGCTGCCTGGAAACTGAAATGATTTCAGTTTAAGTTTGTGCATGCAGTTACAATATGTTTTACCCATTAACTCTCTGGAGTCCAGGTTCATTTTGACTTCCTATGCTTTTCTTTTTGCCCTTTTTTAGCGCCTTTTAAACTCGCTGCATGTATATTGGCCTTTTTTCAGCTCAAACTCAGCTGTAAGCCTGAATTCTCATTTTGTCAAGTGTCTCAAGTATAAAGCTGGCAAGAACCCAAAACTACAAATAAAAAAAGATACTGGTGCCCTATAAAAATGTACAAATCTTTAGTGATAATCACTCAAAATGTTAGTGATAAAGTGTTAGTGTTAAATGTTGACTCTTTTAATTAAAAAAAAAAAAATTGGCTCACTATTTAAACAGCAGAATGTAGCAGATGTAAGAAATAAAACTAGCGTGTCTCTATGATGTATGACCTGTTTTTGTACATAAAACATGCTCATTATAATCACCAGTGAATCAACAAACTCCAGAGGGTTCTCTGTTTACACAGTGTTTTACTTGCTTTTGACTTTTCTTTCTTTAATTCATCTATTTGTACTTACATTCACCCGCCAGGTACACACATACAAACATCACTGCTTTCTGTGAAAGCCTATTTTTTTATGAAATAGATGAGTCCAAACTGCAGCATGGCTCAGTCACAGCAGATAGATACCCTGACTGCTTGCCCTTTGCAGATTATGATTGTGATTATTATGATTATGATTAGAGTTCGTCAAGTGTAAACAACATGTTCTGATAAACACTCTCCTTATGAACGCTCATCTCTCTTCCCTTGACAACCTCCTCTTGCTCTCCCATTCTCCCAGCAAGTCTCACACCACCCAATTTATATCAAAAGAGACATTTGATGTCTTTGGCAGAAATCTCAAAGCACACTGTTTGTCACATTAGAGCGAGATAGAGGAAAACACATTTTCTGCTTCTGGGAAATGAAAAAGGCAATAGGAGTGCCTTTTAATCACATCACAAACTTTTGTGTTGAAGAAATGCAGATTATTACAATCAGCATTAATGCAGGATTGTTTTCCTTTTTTTTTCTGTTGTTGCCTTTGGTGTGTCACAGTTTATTGTTTGTGCGTATCACAGACAGAATCAATGCATGTGCAGATGGGGTTCGCTTGCGACAGATCTATGTATGCCATTTCTTGAGAAAAGATGTAATTTCACTAACAGGGTAAATTTCCACAGGCAATTAGTCGGGGACAAGGAGCGCGGAGAAGCCTCACCTCCTCGTAGGCATGCTGTCTGGCTTCCTGTCCTTTCTACTCCTTGACAGAGTGCTGTCCTGCCTGGCAGGGAATGAGAGACAGTACCACTCCCCTTTCCCTTTTTTTTCTATCAAGGTTACACTGGTCAAAGTGCTAACTGTTTTGGAAGCTGGTTGAAGTTGCGCAGCACGTCAGTTCCATAAAAGATAAAATTTGCATTGAAAGTTTTGATCTTTCAAATTAGAATCTCTTTTTTTAATAATAAAATGTTGGAACAGATGGAGGATGCCTTCACTCATGCTCTGCTAACGCTGTCCATTCTACAATAACACCTGTGCGCTGAGTTCTCTCCTCCCATAGGTTGGTGTAAATATGCACTAATTTAGGTGACCTATTTTATTTTAATGATGGATGAGTTAATTGGGCAATTAACTCAATAACAGGTGTCCGTAATTGCCCAATGCTTCAGAGACTGAGGCTTAAAATGCTGCTTTGTCCATAGCTTGATGGACAGAGCTGTTCATTAATGCCTCTGTAAAAAAGAACCACATGTATTTAAGGTTGGGAGGGTTCACATGCCTTCACATTTAATTATTGTAGAAGAAGTATTCCCATCCTTTATTTAAAAGTTCAAATGCATTAATGTAAAAACAATCCATTACAAGTAAAATACCTGCAAAAGACCTTCATAATCTTAAATAAATTAAAGTATAGTATCATCAGCAAAATGTGTTTAAAGTAGCAAAAGTAAAAGTATTCGTTCTGCAGAAGTTTGGCCCCTGTGACTAATATATTATTATATCAGACATTATAGGATTTTTAAACTGTTGTTCATACACTTTATACAGGTGGTTTACTCTAACGGTTCTCAACCTAGGGGTCGGGCACCCTCAAAAGTGTCACAAGATATCTCTGAGGGGTCATGAGATCATAAATGGGGAAATAAAGAAGAAAAAGACAGATTTTTATTTTGATCTAATCTTTATACTTCTTTACTTCTTTGGGCCTTTGGTAGGGAAATGTCTCTTTGGTGGAACACACCCTCACTGCTTTTTGTGAGTAAGGGAGTGAGTGAGTCAATAGGGAGCAGTAGAATTAGTACTTTGGGGACTCTAGACAGATCCAGGTATGGGTCTGCCCATGTGCTTTATCGTCACCCTTTCCCTAAAGGACGCTGTTTTTGGCTGCAAACTGGATCAGCCAGAGGTGGAAAGTCACTATGTACATTTACTCTTACTGTACAGTTATGAGGTAACTGTACTTATGTTATTTCCACCAGAACCACTGGTTTGTTTTTTCTTCATAATGCCTTGAATTTATTAGATTATCACCTGCTTTTTAATGTTAAATCTGCAGATGTCAAATAAATGTAATGTAGTAGAAGTAAAGAGTAAAAGTGTGAAGAAGCATAAAATGCAAATAATCAGGTACATTTACAGTATTAAAATAGTATTACAGTACAGTAACTCCAAATTCTAAGAAAATGTACTTAGTTACTTTCCACTTATGCTTAGCATTAAAAACATTCCTCTCGAGAAAATAAATTATTTCCTTTTCATGATGTGAAGGAGAAAAGGGGATGGCATGATGAAGTGACTAAGAAAAGGAGACAGAGGAAGTGTTCAAAGTCTCGCTGAAACCAGCAAGCTCTGCCGCTGATGTCTCAGCAATGCTACGTAATGGCATGAAAGCGTCTGTGGCAAGAGGTTTCACGAATGTGTAGCTCTCAGAGTGTGTCATAGGCAATCAGCTGCTTTGAAGAAGTAAGTAAATGAAAAAGAAGATGCACCGCGCTCCTCCAAGCTTTCCTTACAATTGTAGGCAAAAATCCTTTTTTCTTCTCCCCTCTGTCTGAAAACAAGAGGAGGCTATGATTCTTATTAAAACCTTTCAAACTCAGTAACAGCAGCGTTTGTAATACATTTCCACCATCCCCAAATCTGCGATTGGTTCCTGATATTTTTAAGTAATTTAGCAATTTGATGAAATACATTCAGAGTATTCATGAGTCGCAAAGTCATTTGCAGCATATTTGGCAATCAATGTGCACTCATGGCGGTGGATTCATGAGCAGAATGATGTCTGTTCTGTGTGAAGTGTCTGGAAAATCAGTGTAAAGAACAGCAAGTGAGTTCAAATGCAAAAAAAGATGGAGGGATGGCACAGAGTGGCAGAAATTCTACTCTGACACAACAGCTTACCAGTGTAAAACATTCATTGGTTGAAGAGTGAGAGAAATCCTGTGATTTAGAAAATGAATGAAAATGGTCAATCCAGTACTAATAAATATTCAACATAATGTTTATATCTGATGTGAATACCTTTTCATTTCAAGATTAAATGACTTTTTCTGAATAATTAATACCCCTCCTGCTTATTACTACAATCACTGTAGTCGTTGCATCAAATATCAAAATAGATAAATGGATTTTTAAGAACAGATAGATGTTTGAGTGTGTGTTGTAGCTTTATGTTGATCTGCAACATAAAAAAAAAAAATCTATCATCTTATTGCATTACATCGATTCAAACTAGTCTGTATCCAGTTTGTGATGGCTTAGTTTCTGTTGTCAACACCCAGACATATTGGAAAACCTTTCAGCTGGAAGGAACAGGAAGTTACATGTTTAAAATTTCTGTGTGGAATAAAACAAATAAGAACTATGCTGTTATGTCATAGTTGCCTGACAACATTCGTGAGACCTAGAAGGGTCTAGAAATACAATGAGCACAAAAAAAATGAAAACGAAATAGATGCCGTAAAGAGGTCACACATTTCTCCTTTAATTTGTTTGCATCAACATCATCGCCCAGCAGCAGATGAAGTAGTAAGCCTTTTGGGAACTAACACAACACAATATAGGATGTTGTAGGTCTCTCTGTATGGGTATGAAAAATAACCATGCATGAAGCGTGTGTGAGTGCTTTATTTATTTCCTCTCCTTCCTCTCCCCCACGGCCATGCTGCCTTTGTGCCTGGTGGACTGTTATTAAATATGTGTGTGGTCACACAGCCTACGGTCTGTAACGCTTGATTTGTGTGTCTTCTTCCTTTCACCCTTGCCTTTGTTAGCCCACCACTGACCTTTCCTCATAGCCTTGAGTCAGTGTAAGAAGTGCTGCGGGTCTGACAGGAAACACTGTCTTCTCTACCCTCTGTCGAAAAATGTCATCCTGTAATACAAACAAGTACTAATGACCTACGATAAACCACATTCATTTGGCACTCAAAAACAATGACTAAAATGTGTGCTGGCTACAAGCCTTGTAAAACACTAATTAGAATGATAAAAATGAGCAGTAAAAAGCAACTTAAAGAGACATTAAGTGACATCATCTATATTTATCATCCTTGACATAAACTGCTGCAACACAGAATTAGTATATCTTAAGTCATACTATGTCAACCTGGAAATTCAACTAACGACTAGTTTGATTAGCTGTTATGAAAAAGGGTTGATTAAATGTGTCAGTAATTCTTTGAGTTCTTTATATTAGTTTTAGCCACGTTAGCGGCTTTGTTCTATGGATTGCAGCGTCAACCATTAGGATTAAGATTTATTAACTTTATTGTCTCACAAAGTGGGGAATTTGGCTTGGGCTTTCACCCATGATGCAGCTGTGACGTTCCACATATGAAAACATAAATAAATGCACAGCATGATCATTAATTAAATAAAAAAAAGCACATAACATAAAAGCAAAGGTCTGTACCCATCTTTTTAAAAATAGCTTACCCTATTTGTGACTGCTTAAGAGACTTATTGATACCGGGATAAATATTTTTATCTATAACAAGACACTGAACCTCCTCTCGGAGGGCAGTAGCTGCTTCTAGGAGGCTGGTACTGGTACTGTAGAACATGGGTTGGGACGGTACCTATACTGTTAGCTCGCCATATGGTAGCCTGCAAAGATGACTTAGCCCTATAATTTTCAGACCACTTTGATCTGTTCTGAAATGTCTTAAGTGTTCCATGAATGTACAGCAACTAGGGGTTACAAACTTAAATAGTCTGCTGCACAGACAACCTGTAGGAGGACAGTCTCAATATTAACTTTTGAATTTGGACAAAGCATCTCCACTAGTCTCACTATTTCAACTACTACTGCAGCTTCACTTACTACTGCTAGTTATTTGCCATTTCCTCATTTGTCCAAGAACGTTGAGTAAAGACTTTTAAAAGGTTATAGACAAAATAATTTAGACTCAATATAGCACTTACACCTAGCATCCCCAACTGTAGGTTATATTGTGTTGATAGCATTAGCAACATGCTAGGGCCTAAAATATAAAACAGTACAAAAAGTAGCCAATAAAGATAGAACAAGAATGATTTCTTAAAAATAAAAAAACTTTTTTCAATACATAATTTATGGAATATAATTTGGATTCATATAATTTTCTATTTACAATTTAAATGTATTCATAAAGTGAATGCTTTTATTTCATTTATTGTACATTCCACTTAAACACTGCCTTCCTTCAGCAAGTGTCAGGTATCCATTTTTATATTGACCCTATAGAACCTCCATACCGTATTCCTTTCATGCACTATCAGTATAGTGTGCAGGCCAAAACGGTCAACCCACACATTAAGGTTTGAGGTTTCTAAAATGCATTAAAGTTTCACAACACTGATGTGTAAGGTATATTTAATTAGAGCAGAGATGGAAAAGAAAAGTCTAGCACAGAGGGAATGTTTATTACCAAAAGAAATGCTGCAATAATAGCACTGCTTTGGCATTGCTGAAATGTGTCATTGCTGATCTGCTAAAGGAAAGAAAATTCCGCCGCCTGATCAAGTAACTGCTGAGTCATATTGATCAAAAACCCAAGAGATACGGTTGTTTTTTGTGTGGAGTAGTAGCAATTGTACCTATTGACCCTCTAAAAAGGTACTGATTTGAGTTGCTTGATCTCCTTACTGATCCCCTGTCCCTCTAATGACTGGATCACCATTACAAGAGACCCAGAGGAAAAACCTCTAATGACCTTTTGATTTAGTCTAGACTTTGGAGATGCAAAAACAATAGCTGTACGTAAAGATCTAAGCTTATGACTCTGCTTTGTTGAGGATTTAAAGTTCTGTGATATGTACTCAATAAAATTGTAAAATCATTTCTAACAGTCCCAGGTAACCAGTACAAATAGCATCAATGTGGTCATATATTTTAAGTCTACTTTAAAGCCAAACTATGTCCAACTTGTAGAGAGGAGATATTTCATGTAGATGGCAGACTTACTGTAATGTAAATACAAAGAGAAACCTCTAGAGACCTTTCCCTATATATGTCCAAAAGAGTATGACTGTAACAGCCCTTTTCTGTTCAGTTTAAGCTCATGCGACCTTTGCAGACAAATGACAAAGATTGTCTTAAAATAAACTTTATTATAATGGGAGAGAAAGAAAAACTATTATATACCCCTTATTTCAGAAGTTCATTTGAAAGCCAGTACGATATGATGTTGAGTGATGTTATCCATATAACAGGGAACATTTGTTACGTATTAAAGCATAATGACACAATGGAGTTGGACCCAAAGCCTCAATGGGTTAGTGCTGTAAAAATACAGTCACCATATCATTTAAAGCTGCTTGTTTACTCCTCTGTATTTCAGAGAAATATCACATACACCAAAACATAAAAGAAAGAAAGTATGTCATGTTGGCAAACAATGAATTAAACATTTTACTCGTAATACAACTCTACTTGTTAGCAGTAGTTTAATATTGCAAAATGGACAATTCTGTTTGCTCAGTCTAGCTAATATGTTTGTCTCTGCAGTTTTGAAGCTTTAGCTAACATACACTGGGTGACTTATACACTTCGTATAGGCAGAATATCTTTATTATTTATACAAATGTATTCCAATCTCAGTTTTTGGTTAATTTAATGTCTTCTGTTGACATATCTGTATTTGTGCTGCATTTGATTGATTGATGAATACAGAACCTAGGGAAGTCATACAGATTTGATTTATTGATATCTGTTAGAATGTAAATACGACCAAGAGTCTACAGCCGTGCCAGTGGCTCTGTGAAGATGCACTCAGATGCGTACTAAAATCTAACATCACTATGCTAACATGTTCACAATGACAATGCTGACATGCTGCTGTTTGGCAGGTATTATGTTCACAGTCTTAGTTTAGCGTGTTAGCATGCTAACATTTGCTAATTGACACTAAACACAAAGTACAGTTGAGGCAAACTGGGTTGTCATTAGATTTGCAGGTATTTGAGCATAAATCAGTATAAGACACTGAAAAATCTGATCATTAAAGTTATTATAATTCATTCTCTTGGGGATATTATTGTCTGTACCAAATGCCAATGCAACCCATTAAATAGTTATTGAGATGTCAACCTCATGGTGGCGCTAGGGGAAAAATCAAGAGATCCAACGTCAGTAGGATTCATCCTCTGTTGACCATGAATATCTGACCAAACAACATTACTATGCACAGAGGTGAGGCACTAGTGTGGCTACAAATCTTTTAAAGTTTTAAGAGTCTTATATATATATTCAAAAGAGGAAACTTTTAATATAGGAACAAAGTTCTTAATGTAATTAACTTAATAAACTATCTTAAAACATGAAAGATTAAGTCATCACAGGTGAACTATAACTTTTGAAAAGAATCAGTGTTTATTCTATGAAAAGATGGAACATCACTGGGGAAAAAGAGAAAACTTTACAGATCACAAAAAATAAATGTTTTTTTTTCTATCAAAGGATCATCACATATTATAGTGAAACACCCCTGCTGTCCATTCTCTCCCCATCTGTGAGGCATATTTGAAATGTGTTTAGACTATTATGACAGGCCTGTCTTGCACAAAGTTATTTTTTGTATGATGACAGGTGAGTCATAGCTTCATCGGGGAAAAAAGAGAAATCTTACTTTTCAGATCACATAAAATAAATGTTTTTACTGTCAAGGGACACCACACATTATGATTCTCAGCACAGCCCAAAGAAAATGCATACCACTCAGGATAGGGCCCAACTGCAGATATCTGGTGGAACGAGTTTGCTGAATGTGGAAGCAGACTCTGTTCTTAATCAAATAAATAGCAGTTATTCAGAAACTCAAAGCTTCAGAATAACTGATACACTGAAACACTCACAGCGCCTGACAGGAACTGTTCAGGATTCCTGAAACGCTTGTACAGTCCAAACACAACATATCAAAGGACACACTGTTGCCTTCTTATGAAATGTGGTTAGTGGAATGGAGACTGGTCTGACCATATCTTTACAATTTACAGGGTTGTCTTTGGGAAGAATGAAAAACCCCATATCTGACACTGTATCAACAATAACTTGGTCCTTTGGAAAGCAGGTGAGATGATTAATTTACAAGTTCACATTCAAAAGGTTGACATGATAAAAGTTGCATGTTTACAATAAAATGTGATTTAATACAAACACGACGTAATAAATACCTCCCCTATGAAGCATTTTATGGTCGTTTATCATTGTGAATGTGTCAGAGAGATGTTGATTCAACTTTACAGCTAAATTTTAGTCTGCGGTTTGTGGTGTTATACAGCTGCTCTGCCCAGTGCTCCACTACTTACGCAGTGAGGTGGCCAGAAATGTGTGGAATTTAATTAGACAACATTTAAACATAATGCTATTTAATATTGTCTACTGCAGATATAATACTTTGCTGTTAAAAAAAAGTTCTTTTAAAATACAATTAACCTTTCATTTGCAGAGAAAGCCATCTTCAGCAGCACAGAGGCTGTGGAAATGGACTGTATGCATTAATTAAGTGTGAACCCTGCATGACTTTGGAAATTACTCTCCGAAACCTGACTTCAGTAGCCTCCTGTTCAGATACACCAAAAAACACATATTACAACTGCATGCCATCAATTAATTATACATATTATATTTCCATATTTCATGGTGTTCGTCATGGTGTGGTTTCAGTTTGTAGTTCATTAGTTAATATTTAACTTTAATACAAAGTTATGGTATGTAGACTCGTCTATGCAGAGTAAGAAACCACTGATATGGAAAATGATCACTGATTGGGAATCCTCTTACAATTAGCCATGCTATCATTGTGGCTCTAGAGAACCTTCTACTGACTTCCACAAGTTTCACAGTTTACATGGACAAACATGTGCTCATAATATAGATTATAATAATATAGAGAATGTATTTATAGATGGACTCCCCAAAAGTGAAGCCAAAACATCTCAATCACCCTCTGATCAGCCGGCTGCAGTATAGGCCATAAACCCCACCCCCTCCATGTTAACAGATGGAACATGTGCCAAACTGAAACTTCCCAAAGATGCTTTCTGTCATTTTAGATTTTAGAGTTCTATTCACGCTGGTGAATTCAAGTGTTCATTTTTCTGATGAGTTTGGTTTTAGTTAATTGATGTGATGTGATTGACAACTTGTGATGGGCTCAGGATTAGTTTGGGAGGGAGCTCACTATTTTGCAGACTCTGGCTTCAAATGACATCACCAAGGCAAGATGGCAGTGCCAGTATCTGGGATATTTTGGCTTCATTTTTGTACAGTTGGAGGAAGAGTGGCTCATAGAACTCATAACAACAGTAACATGGATATAGACAAAGAAAATCTTCTTGGCATTTTATTTTTTACAGCTGTTTAAATGCAGTGGTGCATGGTGAACAACCAGAATAAAAAGTATAATGTGTGTACATCTCCACAATCTGTGGTGTGAGCATCATTTCTTTCGATCCTTTTATTTCCCTCCTTGACTCATTTCTCCACAGTATCCATTGGCCCCCTTTATAGCCAGTAATACTAGCAGGTTTTCAACGGCTCCTACATCTGAACAAACAGACCTTCCCCCATCTACCACCCCACAGGCCACTACAGACATATGGCATGTCAGATCATCAGGCAAAGGACCAGTGTTGTGGCTTCCACATCAGAAAAGAAAGCACACTTATGAGGCCTTTGAGGCTGACAGAGTACCGTGCTGAGCCCAAAGAGAGGGAAGAGGCACAGAAAAAAGGCAGGAGAAGCAGAATGTTCTCTTCTGGCAAGAAAAAGCTCCGGAGAAAGTAATTATGTCAACACACTATTAAAATACATTGTAGTTCTTCATATTTTTCTTTGATTAAATCACAAAACTGATGGGAGATTTCAAACAAATGATGGATAATAAAACCAATGAAATAATTCAGTAGTATAACTGAATAATATAAAAATGAATCAGACAAACATTTGCAAATTGAAATGTTTTGCCATAGCAGAGGCAGTAAAACACATGGATGACATGTGAAATAAAACTGTTCTTGATGTACTTCCCCCTGAGATGGTCTCATGCCTGGTCTATACAATTATATGTCACATTAGACAGCTTAATGGATAGGCCTGTTCTCAACTGTATTCCTTGGCTTAGTAAATGTATTTTTAATAGTCTATTATGCTTCCCATATTGAATTGTGCGTGCAGTAACATCTTTATACCAGGCAAGACACAGAATGTGCAGGGCGCAGCAGGAAATGGTCCTATAAAAAAGACAAGATGATCAAAGAAATATAAGGACATAAAATGTATTTATTTATTTTTGTATTAGAAATTATAATAGCCACATATTTACTCACATTTTGGCCACTATTGAAGCTCTGTTGAACAACAGACACTGTCATTTCCTTTCCTCTTTAAATGGATTAAGGAGTCATGTTTATAAGTTGATCATGCCATTTTAATTGATCGTCTTGAAACCTGGGTTGGCATCAAGGACACTAAACTTAGTTGGTTTTATTCTTATCTATTTGAAAAATAGTCATCTTTTCCTTTCATCATCCTTTTATTGCTTTTAATGTTTTGAATTATTTTTATTTGCATTTATTGATCATTATTTTCTTACCTTGCTTTTGATTTGCTTCATTGTCTTTTTATTGCTTTTACTGTTTGATTCTATTTGTATTTATTGGCTTTCTGTGGTTATATTTCTTTCTGCATGTGCTGCCTTTCTTTTTCTGTCAAAGCACTTTGTAAACTCTCTTTTTAAAGGCTCTATATAAATAAATACAGTTATTATTAATATTCTGACATAATGTTGAGGACCCGTGCGTCCTTTGTATTATATATCCATGATTTTCTTACATGTACTTTTTCTGTATGAAACATTTCACAGCTGGTACATTGCCCAATGTGGATTTCACCTTATTCAGCGCCCTGATCTGACATGTCCTCACCTACGCTGAATTCAAACAGAATCTGCCTCAGTATTCATTACACATGCTGTAACTTTAGAGAAGTAGCCTCGTCTCCCAGGTAAGTGTGTGTTAAGAGGTCTTAGCTGGGCAAGTCATTTGATCAACGCAGGCTTTAAGGCTTATTCAGTTCATTGCAACCCCTGCTCTGTGCTCCTCTGTGACTCAAGAGATTAGGCTGGTGTGCGCACACTGAACACTACACCTACTGTAAAAGAGCCCACTGTTCAGGCTCAGCACATACAGTCCTTTCAAAGGCTCCCTACTTGAGTTTACAGTTTGCAATTGAAGCAGAAAAAATAGCGCAGTGTGAAATGTTATTCAGTCAAGATGAGAGGGAACATATTGGTTGTCCTTACCACTACCACTGTTAACTCCTCATCCCTGGAAATCCCTCCCAATGCTGACAGTTTCTGAGTGGTGAGCCATGGTTGTCAATACACTGTCATTCATTTTCACACCCTCTTCTTAAACCAGCGGCTTAAAATGGAACCTCAGTATTTGCATTCCAATTAGCATAAATGTAAGAAAGTGGAACAAGTAGCTTTGAAAGCCATCCAGCAAAGCGCATATTCAACCAGCAGTGAAGAAACGAGAGAATAAAAAAAAAAGCTTGTGTAAGGGAGAAAAGGAGTGAGGACAGAGTGTGAGAGGAGGACAGAGAGAGAGGTATGTGTTATAACAGAGAGGCTTTGGCTACATGCTTTGAATCACTGGTCTATGTCTTTTATGAGCTTACGGCTTCACACAGCGTGGAAAATCTGCCCTGCTGCCAGGGAAAAGAACATTAATATAACATCCACATAGTGCTTGATGAATGTTTTTATAAACATTAATGTGCTGGCTTTCATGTTTTCCTTCTAAAAACTAGTAATGCTAACTAAAATAGCATTCCTGGCAGAGACATAATGTCACTGAAATGCAATTTAGTGTAACAGGTCAAGCAGCTAAATCAATATCTGAAGCGTGGCATCAAGCGCCGGCATCGACGCAGCATGGTCTGGAGGGATCAGTGTGAACACACCGTCTATCAATACAAAGTCATCTCACAAAGGTGTAAGTGATTGTTAGTCATTTTGACTTTTGTCCCGGGGGTCCACTGGCCGAACGCACCCAAATATATGCCCAACTAAAAATACGTGCAAAACTAAAAACTAAAAATAACTAAAACATGCAACGTGCAAACTGAATCAACAATAACAGTATAAAATTAAATATTCAATATAAAATGCTCCTTACAGCTAATATCTGTCCTTATTCTTATTGTGAAATCTTACATTTTATTTAGTTTTAGTTGTTGCCATGGATAAAAAGGTAATCAGCTATTATTCCTTACAGCTTTCATTGACAGAATTAATACACGTTAATATCAACAGACAAAAGAGCTGATGCGGCTGAAGGTGGTTGAATGTCATCTCATGGTCATATTGGGATCTCAAAAAATGATTCAAAATGAATGAATAGATAGTATTTTGAACTTGTGTGACAACAGCTTGATACTACATTTCTTAAACTCAATTGTTAACTCATTTTGTTCTTTGGTAAACACGGGGTCTTTGTCTCCTGTCGACACAGCCCCCACGTTACTGTGAATGTGTTTGTGTGTGTGTTGGGGGACAGAGAATGACAATGAAGTTTGCAATTAATGCATTTCAAGAATCCACACAAACACTTGAAAAAATTATATTCCTGCCACTTTCGCTTGGCAGTGTACAAAGGTGTGAATGAAGACGAGAACTTTTGTTGGTGCAATCTGCTAAAGACCTTTTTCACAATTCAGGACATGTTAAACAGAAGCAAACGAACACAGTGTCTTATGTATGCTAAGTGTGCACATGTTACGGTGTAGGAGAGGAAACAAATAGCCACCTGGACAGCTGGCTGAGCACGTTAGCAAAAAGGAACACAAACATGAAGCCACTTTCCATCTTTTCAGCCCCAGGCTCATAAGTATATTGCTCACGATAAAATATGATGTACATTTGTACATTTTAGGCAATTAGCAGCCACTTTTACCCCAAGTAACACAATGTACAACAGCATCATCATCACATGTAGCTACAGTACAGGGGACAATATGAAGCAAATTGGGGTTTTAGTTCAGCAGACATTTCTCAGAGGCAGAGCTGCACTGGAGGCAAGTCTTGTTGCTTGAGTGAAATCTCTATGGGCAGAGCCACAGACTGTATACACACACACTGGTTTAGTAACATGGCTTGGCTTAAGCCCTGTGAAAACAAAAGAAAAGTGAGAGAGAAAGGGGAAGCTAATAGGGAAAACCAAAAAACATCGACATAATCGTGTCTCTCTGAGTTGTTTAGGCTTATTCGATTGGTACATCAGCTCCACCAAGTTATAAGCAGTGAAACTGATCGAGTCGCCGCTGGGTGACATTTGTTGTTGTTTCATTTGCCAGCGTTGTCTGCTGACATTTCTGCTGTGTACCCTTCTCCTTTAACCATGTCTGTCGGGGGGGGG
>JAVQJL010087453.1:0-10628 GCA_036024295.1 Nannoperca obscura
ACGCGTTGCCATGGCAGCAGAAAGGGGGTGGGGTCAGAGCGGGAAGCGCAGTGGCTCATTATCATGTAATGAGATAGCAGCTCAAACGGAGCGTTCAGCCAGAGGGTGAAAAGAGGTGCAGCAGCAATACTCAGTATGAGTAAAAGAATGAGTTTTTTTAACATTAAGGCATGTTAACATATTCTAGTAGAGCACCCAAATAGAAGTATGAACTTGAAAATGAGCATGTTATGTCCCCTTTAAAAAAAACTTCTTCAAGGTGTAGAAGGCGGTTTATTTTTGTTACAGCTGGATAACATGTAAACAATAACAGCGGTAAGGTTTCTAACGCGACGTGCGTTTATTTATTTATTTAGTTTGGCTTGTAAGTTATCTTTGGGAACAACAGTGGTTTGCTAGCTCAACTGTTAGCTTAACCTAACGGAAGAACAGTGGTAAACGTTAGCTGCCCGTAACTCGCCGTTTTGTGAGGGCTGTTGCCTTGTTAGCTTAGCTGTGGTTTAAGGTTTGAGACAGGTTTAAACTATATACCATATAAATATATCTATGCACAGTCTGTGGTTAACACCGGCATTATTTTAATTAAAGTCCTGCAGAGACCACTGTACCTGCGGTTTAACTTTAACCTGCCGTGGTTTGCCAACCGCCAAAAAACTCAGCAGAAGAAGAAGACTGTGTAGGCAGCTTCCGGCCGCCATCTTTGTTTTAACCCGGCCGACCGTTAAAACAAACTTCATCACTGTAAACTGTAGAAGATGGGTTTTTTTTTTTGTTACAGCTGGATAACATCTTCTGGGGAACATTTAAATCAAGGTTTCTAAAGCGACATGCGTCCATTTATTTATTTTTGTTTGGCTTTTGATTTATCTTTGAGAACAATGGTGGTTTACTAGTTCAACTGTTAGCTTAACTGTTAGCTTAATAGAAGAACAGTGGTAAATGTTAGCTGCGCCTGCGCGTAACGGCCATGAGGGCTGTGGTTTAAGGTTTCAGACAGGTTAAAACTATAAACCATATAAATATATCTCTGTGTACAGTCTGTGGTTTACACTGGTATTATTTGAATCAAAGTCAGAAATCACTTAAAGTCCTGCAGAGGTCACTGTACCTGCGGTTTAACTTTTACCTGACATGGTCTAAGTGAGGTTCAAGGTCGTAAAGTTAAGTTTAAGGACATATTTGTATAGCTCGTATCATTTCATTCATTAATCTTTGTTACTGATTGTATGACAAACTTAACAACCTGTTCATCCGCCTGTTGTCTGTCGGCTGTTTAATATACAACAACAATATTGATTATTGCAGCTTTAATAAACATACACACTTTTTTAATCTCATCACCATGGCAGCAAAAACACTTATGACAACAAAAACTTAATGTAGAAGTATTTGGAGGTTATTTGATCGTATCGATTAGCATCAGATTGTTGTTGTTAATATTATTATTATTATTATTATTATTAGCTACAACGTCTCTTCTGCTCTTGGTGTTGTTCTTGTTGTTCTCTACACTTTAAGTTGTTTACTTTGTGCGATTATTGTTCTCACATAAGATGTGCTTTATCTAAGAAATAAAGGATTTTTAAGGTAATGTCCTTGTTACATAACTGTAAAATGTTAAATGCCACTGTGTTTCTGGATTTGTACGGAAAAAAAGATTTCACTCATTATTATTTGTATTTTTTCTAGATGAAGATCTTCCACTGGACAGTTTGCTTTGTTTTTAGCCATTTGATGGGAGGATTTGGTGTTCGCCATGGGGTCATTGGGTTCAACTGAATGATCTTCGCCCCAACAACAGGCAAAGGTAAGCCAGACTGTGAGTCTGATATTAATTCTAAATTCTTTACTTCTTTACTCAATTGACTTTGTATTTACTCTCTCTGTATGTTATCTGTGTATTCCTGTAGCCTCTCATGTCTAATGAAAGTTTGACCCTATTCAAAATACGAGACTGCAGTTAAAGGTCAAAACTTTTAGATTTTGTCAAAATCTCTATTTCCATAAATGTTAGGGCCCACCCATCACTCTCTATTATTATAAATGTGTCAGTTAGATTTCATACGTACGACCTTAGATGAACTCTGCATAACGTAATATTGTCAGTAGTAGTGCGCTGTATATGAAGTGTATTACCTATTACAACAACATTACACAGTGTCAAACAGATCAACCATAATTTTTACTCCAAGTTTGTTAAACTGCATGTAACCATAGCAACAATACTGTTGCATCAGTGGTTCACAATCCTATCGGATGGTAACCCTTTATCCCACCCCTTTGATAGAAGGGATGGCTTAATTGAATTGAAATTTATGGTGTTGTTCGGTGGTATTTCTTAGCAGTTTCGGACAAGTTTGCATTTGTACTACTGTCAGAAATTGGTTTCAGCCATTTACAGTATCTTTACTTTGAGCTTTGTGTTGTCTCTTTCTGAAGTCTTAATCAACTTCCAATAGGAACAGACAAAAGACCTCTGCACGAGGATCTAAAAGTACGTACCGGTTCGTACGGTACTAACTAGTCAGAGATATAGCGGTGTCAGAGGCCATGAAGAGCCTTAAAAGTAATCAGTAAAATCTACCTTAAAGCATACTGGGAGCTAAAACAGGAGTGAAGTGGCCCCGCTTCTTGGTTCAGGTTAAAAGCTTGGCAGCTAAGTTTAGAACAGATGTTTGGTTGAGACAAGTAAAAAGGCTGTTGCAGTATTTCAGGCGTGATGAGATGAAGGCATGGAAAATGGTCTCTGTGTCTTTAAAGGTTAAGATAGGTTGTATTTTTGATATATTTCTATAATGATTGAAAACATGATTGTACAAGCTTTGTGGTGTGCTGCTCAAAACTTAAATTTCTATAAAAACAGACGCCAAGATTCCTTGCAACAGGCTTCATATGATCCAAAAGGAAACCAGCATCAGCTGGGACCCGCTGACAAGGATCTCTGTTTTCTTTGGGTTCAACTGAAGACTATAAAGATCTTCATCACACACATTTTGTAATGTGTTGATGTTTCTCCTACACATAATTATTTGGCTATATATTTTCAGATCTCAGTTTCTACTTTTGTTTTGTATTGATTTTCCACGTACCTCCCGGTAACAGCAGAAGTACCCCTGGTTGGGAATCACTGCTCTACATTACCAGTGAACTTCAGGTCTTTACACTTGGAGTTCCCAAATGATTGACACACAGACAGACCAGAATGGATGCTGAACGAAGCTTTAATCAGAAAGAACAGAACATCAGACGACGCTTTACAGAAGTATAGAGTACAAGTGTATAAATGTACTAAAGATTAAAGATAATTTACATTAACATTCCCTTTTTTATGCTCTGCAAAACATGGATCCTTTCAGAATCGGTGTCAAAACTCAGGTGATTGTATAAAAGAGTTCAAATGCGCAAGAGGGGGAGTCAATAAATCAATCTGAAGGAAAAGAAACGGGTGCATTTTTATTAAGCACAAGGCATTGCTTTGTCTCAGGGGGCTCAGTGAGGCTGCTGCTCCGATTCTCAGGTTCTTATGAAGTTTCACCGGCATCCTGCAGTCCCCAGTAGTTTCTACCCCCTACGCTTGCCACCTTTTCTACTCTTGCCACCACCTCCTCTACGCTTGCCTTTTCTACCCATGCCCCCTCTTCTACGTTTGCCTCTGCTGCCTCCTCGAGCCATACCCTTTCTTTTACCCATGCCTCCTCTTTGCTTGTGCCCTTTTCTAACTTTGCCACCTTTTCCACGCTTGCCGCCTCCTCGAGCCATACCCTTTCTTTTACCCTTGCCTCCTCTTTGCTTGTACCCTTTTCTAACTTTGCCACCTTTGCCACGCTTGCCGCCTCCTCGAGCCATACCCTTTCTTTTACCCTTGCCTACCTCCTGGCCTACCTCCTGGCCTACGTCCTGGCCTACGTCCTGGCCTACCTCCTGGCCTACCTCCTGGCCTACCTCCTGGCCTACGTCCTGGCCTACGTCCTGGCCTACCTCCTGGCCTACCTCCTGGCCTACGTCCTGGCCTACCTCCTGGCCTACCTCCTGGCCTACCTCCTGGCCTACCTCCTGGCCTACTTCCTGGTCTACGTCCTGGCCTACTTCCTGGCCTTGATTTTCCGGGGCATTGTTTGCGACACATGAGGGTGTAACATCTCCTCCTGAGGAGCAGGTGGTGCACTGAAAAGGATCATCCCCAGGTTTATAACAACGGAATACGTTGTCGAGGCCAAGTTTAGAAATCCCAAGTTGTTTAAAGGATTCAGACAGTTGAGACGTGTCTGCGTCAGGAACATCGACTACTTTAGAAAACACAAACGCATAACCACTCCAGTTGTGAATGACACTGTTGATGTTTCCAGCCATACCGTTCTGATTTGCATCTGCACATGTTGGACCCCATGGGGATTCTTCAGAGTAGATGGCGAGGAAGTGACCCTGACTGCTTTTAACAAGGGGTTGTATGTTTTCTAGAACACGTGACGCTGCCTCTGGTTGTGCTGCCGCCACCACCCTGGTGCCTATGTAGACCTGGCCCTCTGAAACGGTTTGTTTCACTTTGTCTGGTGGGTCCTCCTGAAGGACTTGCTGAAGATTGTTTGGGTCTTGGTTCTGGGGGACGTTCACAGCCAGACTGAAGGTGTCACCTAGTTTGTACCTGCCAGAGGAAAACATCACATGCATTTTATTATCTGGGTTCTTGTGATATAAGCTATATACTGCAGATTCTAGTATAGATAGAAGTGTGAATACACAGGCAAATGCATGACATGTTCAGAATTATGAAGGGTTTTTGTTTTTAAGGCCCTGTGGTTCCCCTGCCTGAGAGACAAGGAGTAGTTTAGCAACACGGGTGGCAACCTGATCGTCTAAAACACTACTTGTGTGAGGTTAAGGGACCATGTGACGGTTCATTTATATGAAGCGTCTCACTGAATTGTTGGACTAAATCAAGCTTTGCAGAAAACATTAGGAATTCAAACTCATACAAAGAAATGGATTGAATTCATAAAATCAAAGTGTATTTAATATATTTAAAACAACAACCAAGGGCTTCTTTCTTGGATTGCCTTTTAACACTAATTTTAATTTTATGGAGAAAGGTGTTATTTAGGAGTCACAGATGACTGACTAACCTTTATTAGTTCTGCAGCGCTACAGCAGCAAAGGTGACAGTGCAGAACACTAATAGATATAAAATACAGCATGCAAGTGGTGGAGGAAGTAGTAATAGTAGAAGTAGTGTCATCAGAAAAGACAAAGAGCAACAGTCTTTGAGGACTCACTCGTTCGTGATGCCTTCTATAATACTTGTGAGCCAGTTCTGGTCCACAGCTGCCAAACTGTCTCCAGTGGACAGGGAGAAGGTCAGCACCACAGCCACCCAGGACAGGCCAGCCATCTGCACACAGATCAGGTTTAACACAAAGCAGATAATAACCAATGACAATAGAAAGAAACCTGTATGTCATGTAAATAGTAAAGAAACAGCTTATAGTCTGCAGTCAGGCAGAGGAGTCTGCTGCGGCTGTTGACCATGTTTAGACCTTTAACACAACATCCAATAACATTTCAAATCTTTTTGCAGTCTCCTGAGATGATGATTAAAAACGGACCCTTACTTCTGTTGCCAGCAGGATCAGCTGCAAATAGGCATTCATATTTGGATTTCTAGAAACAATCACAAGTACTCATGTCCAAATCATACGTGGTGATTAGTTGATGAATAAGTCAATTGACAGAACAATAATCTGTAATTATTCTTAATTATTATTAGTAAAGTAAATGCAAAAATGCCAATCATTTGTTTCAGCTTCTCAAAGTGAGGAGTTTTTGCTTCTCGTTTTCCTGCATGATACAGCATCTTTAAGTTTTGGACCGTTGGTCAGCTTGATAGTGTGTTTGGGCTTTAGGAAACCGCGAATGGTCCTTTTTAGAGACCAAACTATTCATGGAGAAAGTTGTCGGCACATTAATGGATAATGAGAACAATCACTAGTTGCAGACATATTCAGTTCTGCCCTGAGGAGTATAAATATGCACTTACTTAGTATGCACAATACCTGCTTTGGTGGAGAAAGACGTCTGAAGACTCCTCCTGTTGACAGGATGGTGCTGCTGCAGTGAACACCGTCAGACGGAAGTGGCAGTTTCTTTATAGAGGACAAGGAGACAATGGCCAAACCCTCACCCTCATCATACCCTTATATGAACATGTCTTTCACAAAGAAGGAAGAGGAAGAGTAGAGAAAGATGGAAGGTATTCTCAAATCCTAAAAAGAGGATTATTTATCTTTTTATTTGTTTTTGTTTGAGAAACCGAGAGATAGAAGTTCACACAAGCTTGAATTTCAACTCGGAAGAGGCCATTAGGGCATAAGCTCTTCTGCTGGATGAATGTAGAAGCACATGACACTATGGTGAATAAGGTGATCAACAAAAAGTCAGTGGGCACCGTTTCACCTCGTCCACACCTTCCAGTAGATCTCATAAAGCAGAGATGTTTTAATAAATGTATCGTGAGTTTTTACAACAAGCTGTATTTATTTAAAATACATAAGACCTTCTATAAACCATCAATTGAAGACACATTTTCACACCTCAAGCTCCACTCACTAGCTCCTACAGACCTTTCAACTGCATCTCATGATCATGTTGTGCTTGAAACCTGAGCGATAAGCCTACCAACATAAACTCGTGTGAACAAACTGTAGCAGCGATCCCACCCTGAGTTGCATGAGCTCGCTGATAGCTAAGTCATCAAGAGATGAAGATAAGAGGAAGACTTCTGCTTGGTGGTTAACTAGTGGAAGTCTTCCTGTTTTCGTCTTGCCTCTCCATCTGTTCATGAGAGAAGAAACCAAACGTATACTAAACTGCAAATCAGACCGGACCGTTGTTGTTGTTATTATTATTATTATTATTATTATTTTTATGATGTAGTGACATTATGTTGTACAAATCTGCAGCATTATAACTTGTGTGTGTGTGTGTGTGTGTACGCACGCCCATTGTCAGTTCCTGTGTGTACGGTGACTGCAATCACAAGACTGGTGAAGTGTAAGTCTGTTTACACACAGAACCAGGCATGTCTGCAGTCATCTGCAGGGTTGTGTGGGAGTGTCTGAATACAGCCGTAATCCCCGCTGTGAACCAAGCCACTGCCCCCTTGATGCAGAACCGAACAGCTGATGTACAGCCTGTCATCCATCTTCACAGCTGCTCAGTTAATGCCACAATGCTACAGGTAAACAAAGATCTTCTTCACCTGGACGTCTGCCGGTCTGATCGCCTGTGTGATTGGCTGTCGGGTTGCGTTTCAACTAAAGTTGACGGACGCAGAGCCCTGGTTCACATGATAGGGGTGATACGTTACAGAGTTGTGATGTATTCCAGTGGTGACAAGTTGCTCTGGTGGATGTTTTGACTCTGGTAGAAGTTTGGGGATTTGGGTGAACCTACTTTTAGCTTTTACTGTTGTTTGTCTTTAGTCTGATGGAGAACAATGTGGTCCAAACCTTGTTGCTGGCAATCTTGCATTTCAGTGTGTTAATGGCTCATCATTCACCTATTCACACAAACAAACACCCACCAGTAGCAGCGAGCTACCATGCAAGGTGGGAGCAAGGTTCAGTGAACCCCAACTATCCTTTTGTAGGATGGATAGCATAGGGTGTGTTTATATCTTTTATTCTTTTAACTCTGAGGCCAGTCAGAGGGCTGTTGTGCTGAAAGGCCACAGAAGCAACAGTCACCCTCACAGCAGAAGTATCTAAGGTCTTTTTTTAGAATAAATGGGGTAGTTAGACACACACACACACACACACACACACACACACCATCTGTGAAGCCTCCAGTCTTCTGCATATCATAATACAATGATCAGTTTGATTGTATTGCTTTTCTGGTTTGGCAGTATTTGAGGTATTTGTAAAGAGGCTTACCGCAAAAGTGAAGCCAAATCATCTGCATCGCCCCCTGGTGGCCCCCCAGCTCATAACCCCCCGCCCCCTACATGTTAGCAGATGGGACATGGGCCAAACTTTTCTTTCACCAAACTGACTTTTTTTGCATAATTACAAGTTCTTACAGTTCTCATCATCAGATGGAAACGGTTGTTTAGCTCACATATCTCCTACCACACAATCTGGTGGTTGCTTTGCTTTGTGTTCTCACCTCAAATCGCTGCAGAGTTTGTTTGGAAGGGGACCTTTTCAGAAAATATTCCTTTAAAATATTACTAGTTTGTGCTTATGACAACTTTAAGTGAAAGAGCAGTGTTCTGCTGCGTGTGAAGAAGAGGAAACACTTTTTTTAAATAGATATTTTCAAATGGAAAACATGTATATTACTTACTAAAATGTATATCAATACCATTTATATTAATAAGAGGGACACCTGTATAATGCAACACAGTTCAACATCACCACACACGACTTATAATAATCTTTTTATATCATCTACACCAGCTTCTCCAGAAAGTTTTGTAGCAGCAGTAGAAGCTCTGCAGTGGACTAAAATATAAAGTTAAATTATGTATAAATTTACACAGTTTAAAAGATGACAACAATTTTATGAAGTAGTTTTCAAATGAGTGACCCCGACAGATCAGAGTGAGAATGC
Organism: Nannoperca obscura; assembly: GCA_036024295.1. Classification (NCBI taxonomy): domain Eukaryota; kingdom Metazoa; phylum Chordata; class Actinopteri; order Centrarchiformes; family Percichthyidae; genus Nannoperca; species Nannoperca obscura. Next base: position 8,608 of record JAVQJL010087453.1, read on the forward strand.
AAAGCCAAGCTTTATTCAGAAAGAACAGAAAATCAGTGATGCTTTACAGAAGTAAAGTATACATAGACATGAGTACAGCAAGCACACTTATTTTAGTGGATGACAAGTTGTGACTGTGACCAGGCTATGGGTTATCGGAAACACAATTCTGTGTGACAGTAGCACCACTGGAGCAACTGGTGCACTGCATTGCACCTTGTTTGCAATGGAATATGTTGCTCAGACCAACTGACTGCCCGAGCCGCTCAAGGGCTCCACGTAGATTTTTCTCGGGTATAGGTTCATTGTTACGGGGCTGGAATATTTTGGAAAACACAACAGCATAGTTATTCCATTTCTGAACCTGTTTTATGCTTTTGAGAATGTTTTCTTGCCTTTCTGAGTTTGTACACTTTTGATCACAGGGTGAAGCAAGAACATAGAAAAGCAACAAATTATTTTTGTTAAGATTTCTGACCAAGGTTTCAAAGTTTTGTAGAACACGGTACTCTGCATGATCAGCTCTGCCATAGTTAAATGCGTTAGGGCACTTTTTATAAACATCATCCCACGTCGTAGGTCTTTGACCACAGTTTTTTGGAACATCCCATTGCACAAGTCCTTTAGGACACTGATCCACAACATCGGGCCATCTCAGAACGGTGGCTGCAACCATCCTGTTACTGGTGTACACGGCACAATCCTTCACAATACTGTTCCACACTTGGTCACCAGGGTCAGTGACCTGACTCATATCATACTCCTTTGTGCGACTGTTGTACGGGATGCTTACGGCCAGACTGAACATGGGGTTTCTGTTGTTAAAGGAAACAGATGCACAAAATGTAAACAGGTGTCATTTAAAACAGTATATTAATAAAGTAAAGAGAGTTAGATAATCTAAACTCTGTTGGAACATCAAATAAAACAAATTCAAAGAACTTTAGATGCAACTGTTTCTTAATGTTGTGAATTAAAAAGCAGTCACATGTTGTATGGTTATATAGTTGTCCCTTTGTCTTATGCTACAAGGCACATTGTAACTGTTGTGTTGAAAATTATTAAATAAGTAATGTTTACTTAAGTGTAACTGCACCAACCGATTCAGAAATGTCTTTATTAACACCGGCATCAGTGTGTTTCATCACAGTACAATGAGATCATGTACTGTACAGTGTGCCGTTCCTCTTTCATTACTTACTGACCTGGTTCCCGTTTTGCTCCGGTAGGTTGGTCTGTACCTGCAGAAGGAAACACAGATACAAAGATAATGTTTCTGGGACGTTTGATCATCTGATAAGTTCAGAAGGTTTAATAGATGGAAGGATGCACTGATCCAAGAGTCGTCAGAAACAGGCTGAATATCAGAAAGAGACCAACACACAACAGCCCACTGTATTTTATTCAAATATATCGAAAGCTCAATTCAGTTTCTCAGTCTGAAATAATGAGATAAAAACCAACAGGTGCTCTTCAGACTTCTTGTTCTTTTGTGAAATTATGAAATGGAATTACAAACCCTGACTGTAATGAGACAATTCATTAAAGCCTCGTTTTACTCAAAAAGAGACCAAAGGAAGGGAATACTAATATAATAAATTCAAAATGATTCTCAAAATTAAGCAACTGGGTGAAAATGATTTACTGAGAATAAGGAGCTGCTGCCTGTTATTGATTGATTTTATTTTGTTTAGTTTAACAGTTCTCATTTCTTTTCTGTAGAATAAAAAAAACATATGTGCCATTGTTAATAGAGATTTTAGCACACTGAATATAATAAATGACTAAGAAACACACTTCATGAACAGAAGAGTTCATCACGTCAGGAGGAAATAACCATGTAAAAAGAAACAAATAGCAAGCTCCTTATAATCTGTACTTTATCTGAGGGAATATTGGCCGTGTTTCAACGAGTGAACAGGAAGATTTCCCCTCTATATTCTAGATGAAGTCGACTCACCTGTTCAAGATCTCATTTACAATTCCTGCAAGTTGTTTCTGGTCCACAGCAGCCAAACTGTCTCCAGCAAACACCAACAAGC
>JAVQJL010087454.1:0-11025 GCA_036024295.1 Nannoperca obscura
GTCTTGACTCTATTTTCTATTCATTTCACAACGTATGGTGGTGAATAAGTGTGACTTTTCATGGAAAACACAAAATTGTTTGGGTGACCCCAAACTTTTGAACGGTAGTGTATGTGATAATCTCCTACCTCATGCTGCCTCTGAGGGGAAGAAATCATCATGGCTAGGGGGATTTGCCATTTCAAATATCAGTTTTATTATTCCTTATTTTATTTTGTGTTAGTACAGGGCTATCGTGCAGTTGCCAGCTTCTACTGATTTTATTTGTTTCCTTGCACCTCAGATAAATTCAAGGACACTAACAAAGGACAACTATGCCTCAAGAAATATTTTTCTTCACATCAATAGTGCCTCTCAAAATACACTCAATGTCACAATGTGCAACTGTAATATAATTCCCGTGGGGTCTGTTGCCCCTTGCATTACACTGCTTTGCTGTGAGGCAGGACCCTGTGTTACCTTGTTGCACATCGTCTCCGAGCTCTTTGAGCAGGTCCTGTCTGGCCTGATTCCTCTGGTGTTTGCGTCCACTGTAGTGCTGCAGAGCCATTTGGGGATTGTTGAAGGAAGCAGCACACAGGGCGCAGTACTTGTCAGGGTCCTTCAGATTAACCTCTGTGTTGGGGTTAGTTGTGGAGGCTGTTGCGTCCACAAGATGCTCCATACCACCCTCTGGGGCTGATTTCTGGTCAGCATTAGCAGAATCCTGAGTGAGACTTGGTAAAGTGCGCTCCTCTGTGTACCGGTCTGTAACTGCAACCAGAAATTATTGATTCAAGTTAATTTGTGTTTGATTTTCTGAACTCTTGAATCAGACAGTCAACAATATGTTTTATGTACAGATGACAGTTTATCTGTAAATATTAACATTCAGACCACTATAATAGTTTTCCATCACACAACCCACACTTGCCTGGGGACTGAAGACCTTGTTTACGAAGATTTTTTGCATGGACTTTGCCTTCATAGTGTGATCTTGCCACCACGTGGGAACTAAACACCATGTTACACAGCTCACAGAAATGGTCCATATCAGTAGTCATGGCCTGCTGCAAACAAACAGGCACGAGACTGGCTTGTCAAGAGACAAATACTTGCTTCCTGACATAGTACGTATACTGAAAACAATGAAGAAGAAAGTCAGAAAGATGTCTTAGACCACCAAAGTTCTACCACATATTTTGAATATAATCTCCACTGTGATTTATGGATGCTTGTATTGAGTTCAAAATGTTTGTGCTGGCACTTCTGTTTGGGACTTCACTACAATCCAACACCTCTCTGTCTTATGTGATCATATTCCAGTGAGAAAGATATCATTAGGGCACTAAAGCTACGACCCTTAAGACTCCGTACTGTTATGATTTATGCTTACTCATTGTTGTACACTGCAAGTTAAGATTGCACCTAAATGTGTACAATGTAAAATCTGTTAAGGAGCACTAACCTGGGGTCCTGTGCACTCTTTGTCCATCTTCTCAGCTCTCTTGGCCTGCAGGTACACCCTGAGTTTTTGAGCATGTTTCTTTCCCTGCAGTTGGGCGACACGGGAGACATCATTAGAAAGGCTCTGACCTTGTGGGGTAAATAAAACGGCACTGCAGTTCCATGACTGGTCCCAGGAAGTAGCACACCTCATAGTGAGACAGCCGCTGAGATTCAAAGAGCAGCACAGCCTCACACACATGGCAGTAGTCGTCAGTGAGGAGACCCTTTAGTAGCTCCTCTTCACTCTTGTCTCCTGTGTGGCAGAATATACCGTCACCATTACAATTAAGCCACAGTGAATAAAGTGGAAGCTTATTTAAGCATGGTGAATAAGTAACAGGCTTTTAAATCAGTATATTACATTCATTTGAGAGATACTTTTCTCCAAAGATAATTTTTTTTTCAACTTTGAACATATCACTGACGTATACACACGTCTACATTAGGTAATATATAACCAAAGTTGTGTGTAAGAGCTTTTTTAATTTTTTTATCTGACTGTTGCTCTTGTGTCCCCACATTGTTTGGTTTTCATAAATATTGAGAACATTTATTTCTGGACAAATTAGTTTTGGGAAAATTTGACGCTGCAAAATGAATCCGTTAAGTGATTTGAACAATTTTCACGGTCTGAATGTGAAAAAGGTCTCATCCACTCGACCAGGAAGTCTGCACAGTACAAGACAACAGTGAGAAAAGTCGTTTTTTCTTCACTGTACACTGTAACAGCTTCCTGTACAATGAAAAATGCAGTAGCCCATGTTAGAGGAAATGTATAAATCTTACTGACCCTCACAACCAAAACCATGGTTTCATGCTTGACTGCATTCATTCTATTTGTTCAACATTTGATGCATGTTCATGCAGACCCTCAAAAATCTAGTGAGCGTGGATATATTTCAAAAATTGAAGGAGTGTTATTTTTAGAGATTCTATTAAAATGACATCAATAAATATGAAATTAGGTATTACTGTGAAAATCTATTTGTTTACATCGTTGCTGCCAATAATTAATCAATACATGTCTACATAATTCAACAGACATGGTTTGTTGTATGGTTTGATAGGGTATGCTGGATTGAGCTAATCATAGGACATAAATATACTTTTATGGTTAATGAGACTGAAAATGTGTAACTAGAGATGAAACGATCATTCGATTACTCAATTAGACGACAACAAATGTTTACTGATTTTAAATGACCTTATATTCATTTATTGAGTAAAAAATATTTTATTCAAAATTTCTGTTGGTAATTGCCACTGATAAATTATTGACCAAACTATTAAAAAGACTAATCAATACTGAAATTCCCTTTGCAGCCCTATTGAGTGCCAAACTGAGGTTAAGAAAATAATAATAATTTTTATTATAATACCAACACTCAGTGTACTGGCAGAATTTTCACACACCAACTTACTTAACTCCAATGTAATGCCATAAGACAATTATACACTAAAATACAGCATTCCCCTCTGTAGCTCAAAAGAAATACGGACTGCTATGAGTAAAACTATATACAGACTTTGATAGATACTGTCCAAAACATTGTCTGCTGATACATTTCAAATAGTGTACTTACCAAATGAAAATCACAGTAGCAGTTAACAAGAGAACAGAGGTTTAGGTACTGTATCTAAAAAAGTATGTTTGAATAGGAGAAAATATTTTCTATTCACACACTTATCTTTTGTATTGCATTTTTATACTACTAGTGAGCAAAGCAACCAAGTGAGGGACAGATTGACATATTTCAGGTCAGACTGAATGCCAGCTGAAGAGGTCTGAGATTCTTCAAACTCTGAGATTACTAACGTTATATCGACTGTATATGTTTGCCACTAGCTAGTGTTTTTTCATTGCAGTGCAGTAAATAGCTTGGACTGATTCATTTATTATTAACCAAGTTACCATCTATTGCCTCATAAGATACAATTAATGTCACCCTCTAAATGGAATGAAGTTATTTGGTGGCCTCCGCTACCAAAACATGTTAGCTTGCCCACCACCTCACAGTAACCGTGGAATGTTGCCAATTTAAATGATAGATAGGTTGTTCGGGTTAGGACTGAGTTTGAAGATACTAGCTCGAAAGACAATTAACCTAGCAACTATCCAACCACTTCCGGACCTGGGAAAACGAGAAACCACTCAACTTTGGATTGTTTCACTATCTGGCTTGTCTAAGGATTAAAATATTTTTAGGAGGGAGATATCTTATGCAAGTCATGTACGCACGGACCGGTATTAAATATTGACCCACTCCTAACGTTCCAGCTTACGCTAGACAGTTGACAAGAGCGTATTTAGCAAAAGAGCTAGCTCACTCGATTGTTGAGCTGGCTAGCCAGTTAGCTAAAAGGCTAACGTTGGCTCGGCAGGTAGGACGGCATACGGCTGAATGTTCACGTTCTAGACAAAAACTCACCTTCGACCTGGGTACTATCTATTTTAGTGTTTATTACTTTGTCAGCATCTGTGACAGAAGCCGCGTTAGGGGTACTGGAAGTGTTATTTTGAGCGTCTGACTCCGCACGCAGCGGAGTACAGACACTTCTGTCGTCCATCTTTTTCCCTAGTTATTTAGTGCATGCGCAGTGACGTCCTGGTATTAATGGCGTTAGTTTAGGAGGAAGAATCCTTCATACAGTAACAATCTTTTTTATTTGTTCTATTCAAGTGTCCCGGTAAGCCATGCCAGGGAGCCAGCATTCACAGCTAAATGAAATTCAGCCATCATGAATTTTATTATCATTTTTTTTTATATACAATATCTAAGGTTATCTATTCACACTTTAGGCCATAGACAATTTTGGAAACAAAAATGGAAAAACAGTTAATATCAAAATAGATATTTTATTAACATTTTTATGCCACAGGGAAAATCCATGCAATGCTGGAAAACAAATTTACGGACAAATATAACAAATAGAAATGATCAGGGGATCAACATAAAGTTGTTTCACATCAAGACAAGGACACTAGGTAGAAAAGCAATGCTGGGTAGAAAGCTGTCACTTTCTCTTCTGGAGCTCTCTGGCTAAGGCATCCAGCTGTGAAGAGTAACCCAGTATAACATGAGAGTCAGACACACTATACTTAATGTGCAGCTATAGTACAACGTTTTGTTGTTAGGTGCAGTTTGTAGATATGTGGGGCATTATATCACCAGGGTGGCATCTGTGTAGACACGTTTTTGTAAACATAAAAACAAACAAACATGGTACCCTCACCAGAGATTTCATGTAGAATAGATGATCTGAATAGATGACTTTGCTCCAAATTTGTCTACGAATACAATAGCTGAGTGATGTACTGATTTGTACTTATACTGACACACACACACACACACACACATATATATGTTAATAGTATTTTCTTGTTATGCTGATTCTTTTTATTTTTATTTTTCCTTTTTACTACAACAACACTGCACTTTATATAATAAAGTCTATCTATCTATCTGATAGTGTTTCTATTAACACTACTCAAGCTCATATTAATCAGGTTTTGTTCTCATTACCATAACTGGTTAGTAAATCCATTTGATTACAGTGGGACAGCTCTGTTTACACAAGATGCATCCATGCAGCACTGGATAGGGAACCTTGAGTTCACTTACAAGAATGTTTCTTAGAATATTCCTCCTCTGGGGTCTTAAGTAGCTGCATTCTCCTGCCTCACACAGCTTAATCTCCTCTGAAATCTGAGAAAAAGAAAGAGATTGGGAGTATGAGAAAAGAGCAAAGAGGTTAAAAAATGTCTTCATTCTCAACAGGAAACACTCAGTGAATGAGAAAACTATGCCCCCTCACAAACATGTACACACAACACTAATCCCGACCTCTGACGTGCCAAAAGAGTCCAGCTCCCTCTTGCCTCCGGGGTACCAACCATGGGACCAGTGCTGGCCGTTGGACAGCTGAGCCCCCACACATAGAAGCAGCCCAAGCAGCAAAACCAGCCGAGATACACACATGATATTCTCACCTAAAGGTAAAGATGGGCACTCAGTCTTATGGTATTTAATTGAAAACAGAGTACACCATAATGTATTTAGAGTAGAGATGGTTGTCACCAGAATGCTTTAATATTTTGGAGTTAAATCAAGTTTTAATATTTGACTGAATTATTTTACTGAAAATTTGCTAAATAATCTTTCCTTTTTTTATTCATTTAACTAGTAAAAATGTAAAATCATCAATATAACAATATAATCATAATAATAATCACCCTCTATTAAAGCTTGGACTCTGACAACATTCACAGTAATATTCTTTCTAATATTAACAATATGTATTTTAGACAAAATACAGTAAAGTTCTGTAGAAGTGTAAGGAAGCGTCTTTACCTTAGTCTCAACTCACAACTTTACTACTACAGGTGTCCCTCAGTGTCCCTCCAGACGCTCCCTCTGTCCTGCGGTTGGTCAGTTGTGAAAGGTATCTCGCAGTTTAACAAGTGTATTACTGTAGAGATTCTCCTCAACTTCATCCTCCTCCTCAATATATGTACCAGTCTAAAAGCCCCCCCTCCTAACATACATTTCAATTATCACTCCCTAATTGCCCCGCCCATCATTGACCCCTTTGGTCCCTTTGTTCCCAGCGGTGAAATGAACGCTCCCTGGGGTGACAAGAGGTCTAGAAGACACGGCCAATTCCAATTATTGCCTGCAAACAGCACGGACACCCCTGGGATGCTCATCTGCTCACATGCATCACGTCCTCCCTCTGACCCGGATGACCCTTCAGTCAGAGGGCATCTGATGACAAGGGGAACAAACACGGTGGATTCCTGGCCAGGCCACAGGTGACATCCCTCTCAATTAGAGGAGAAAGGTATTTGCTTTTCAGAGTTTTTGATGCAGAACCAGTTCTTACTCAGGAGGTGTGACTGACGGCGTCACATGCTGCTGTTGACTCAGTTCAACTGCCAGCTTGACCGCTGTGACGCAGGACTGTTTGGTGCAAAGGATTGATTAAAGCAAGAGGACTCCCAGATGCGTCACTGATTACACATGATCCCTGTTTCCAGACTCACCTGTCAATCTGAAACAACCTCTGCACCTCCTCATTCTGTGATTGAACATTTACTAATGATGGGTGGCTTTATTGTTTTCAGCCAATTCGTTTATTGGCAGATAACATTTATATTTGCCAATAAATGTTTATATGTAAATCATGTTGATAGGGCAGCTCATGTAGATTGATTTATTTCAAAGGTCTGACCAACCTGTCACCTTTCATTTTGTCCTGAGTTTTGACAGAATTAATTCAACTTGACTGATTTTATTTTTGAAATATAAAAACTTGTGCATAACTCTTGCTGGATGCATGTTGAATTAACCTCCTTTTGATTTGCTCACCACAGACCTCTACAGGTTCTTCATTTAATAGTGTATTAATGCATGAAAGAAACCAGCCGATCAAAGATTTTCCTGATCCTCAGTCATTCCCTCTTAAAGGGGAACTCCAGTGATTTATCATTGCACTTTGATCAGGTTTAGGGACTCACAAGAGACAGGTTGAAAAAAGGAGGAGAAGATGCAGAGATATCCAGACTTCTAGTAGGAGTGATGCTCCAAAATCATAATAATAATCAGGACCTTTGAGGTCTTTTATTAGTCATACGTGGTGCACACGTAAGGAGGAGATACACACAAACACCCATGTAGATTGCATCCCAAGATGAAATTACTCCTTTGCATTTAACCCGTCCAGCTGTCCTTCCTCCAGGGACAGCTGGAGTAGTGGTCAGCCGTCCATGCAGCGACCGGTGCTTATGCCTTGTCTTGGTCAAGCAGGACAGCTTATAGCACTTGTTCTTTGCATGTTTTTTTTCATGGGGTGAAGCGGAGAAAATCCCCTGATGAGCATGGGGAGAACATGCAAACTCCACACAGAAAGGCCCCTGAGTCGCCAACGAGGATCGAACCCAGGACCATCTTGCTGTTGTAAATGCTGAGTTTGGGGTGTCATCGGGGTTATTGTTTGTAAACCTATACATAATGTCCTCCATAGCTACAGAAGACCTTATACTACTGGCTGACAATTATACTGAACTTAATGTGTGAGTCACATTGTTTAGTATAATACTGGATGTCTTTCAGTCTATATCTATAATTAGGAATTTCACGTCAGTGTTGCCGAGTTGGTAATTACTGCTCAACCTCTTACAAAACCCAGAGAAACTATAAGCCCACCAAACTGCGTAATACCAGGTTCATTCAATTGCGATACTAACTTAATGTAAACAAAAGCTTCTTACAATGTATTTCATATATTACAATCTACAGTGACTCTGAATTATTTCCTAATTCATTATTTATTGGTGCACATTGCCACATTAATATTTGATCTGTTTTTTTAATCGACACTGATTTAAATCCCTTCTAGAGCAACACTCAGGAGTACTGCCTGACCTGTAACGTACATGAACGATTGGCAATTATTTTGCGTGAGAAGTGAGGTGTAATGAGCATCAGGTTGTCCTAACTTGAAATAAGCAAAAACAACGCACAAATGCATTTGAATTGAAATGATATAATTGCACTTCTGTGTTTAACATATCATTTAAAGACAATAAATACAGACAAATGATAAAATCTCAAGCACTTTATTAGGTTTGAACAGTATCTTGTTTAGAAAGGCCATTTGGCATTATATAATTATATATAATTTTATCATATATATAATTATATATACTTTTATTCAAATGTTGAATAACAAAACACTAGAAACAAACAAAGGCAAATTAAAAAATAGGATTTGCTTAAGACAATTATACCAATTTAAAAATGGCCAACGCAAAACATTTCAAAATGGTCCCGATACAGTTCAATATACATCTTTTAAAAAGAAAAAAGATAAAGGAGGGAGAAGAAAATAAAATAAGCAAGGCATCAGACTGAAATGAAATATAAATAACCTTACATTATGTACAAAAGGGAGTGGGCTGTAACCACTGGGGAAAAATGGTCCAAGGACAAAGTGAAAGAGGAGAAGGAAGCGATACGTGGACAGCAGTGAGTGGAGTTGGATAGTAGACATAAAGGACATATAAAGTTGAAAGGAAGAAGAGCAAAGTTGGACTCTAGTCTTCCTCCAGTCTAAGGCTCCAGAAATGGAGACGCATTTTAATCCCCCGGGGCGTTCAAAATTCTCCACTGGGGTAAACCTCCAGGAGTAAAGGGATGTGAATCAGAGACAGCTGGTTTCCCTTGGCGATAAAAAAACTCCATTTGTATTTGTTGTGGGAAGAATTCATGATTTTATTGTTAAACATTCGGGTACCCACAATTGATTACTTGTCGTGGATCCCACATTCAGGTGATATGGAATGAAATGAAGCCGTTAAATCAAGATGGAATTGAATAAAAAAGCAACCTCAATGTTAGTTTGATCTGCACAATCAGGGAGTCAATACGTATATGCAACTAGAGGGAATGTGAAAGGATGGATGACTAACCCAGTCTTGGTTTTGGCCCTATATTGATTCCTCACACAAAGGTTTGTCATCAGTCTGCAGGGGATGGTCGAGAAAATACATGCGAGTTGATAAAATGCAAAGGACAGCTTTCGGTTCCACCACATATTGTGGGTAAAGTTGATTTGTTGTTTTTTTTGTGGAAAACATACCAGTGAGGCACTTTTTTAAAGTTCACTATAATAGCAAAATAGTGGGTCTCGAGGGTTGGCACAGTGTCATGTTTTGCTGTCACACTGCAGTGAGACAAAAGATCGCATGATCCAAACACACACAATAAACCCATGTAATTTAAGCACAGACAGAACAGCCAAACAAAAAGCACCCCCTCCTGTGGCAAAGTAAATAAATGAACAACATAATGGCACCTATCTAATAGTGCGGGCACTTGTGATGCTTTGGAACGAAAGAAGACCTGAAATGACTATGACGATGCACAAACAGCCAAGTTTCAGTGACTGGTCCATTTAAAATATCTGCTACTTTAAGTCCCTTACAGACTGCTTATCCCGGGGCTTTGAGACCTGAAAGAGCTTCTCTACAGTTCAAATATAGTTCCCGTACTCCAATATCATAATTCTGACCTGATCTCTCATTTGGTTCTGTATTTTTAAGGACTCTGCTTTTGGTGCAAATAGTGCATGAGTGTTCAAGCAATCAACATCGACGCTATCACCCTTCCTGAAAATTCAGCATGTACTTTTTATGATGTCTACTATCAATAAATTAAATTTGATTGTGCTCCTTCTTCTAATGAAAGTCATTACATATGGGAGTGTTAGTGTAATGCATTAGAGTGATGTAAATTATGTACAACTATGGGGCTGTTTTCAGATAAAATCAAGATGGAAAAAAGATAGGTTGAAAACTCTTAAAAGAAACAGAATCTCTAATATCATGGCATTAAAATCTGTTCAAAAATAGGTGAGGTTTGATATCTGACATCCTCTGGTGGGAGTTAAAACCATTTGAACGTGAGTCAGCTGTGGAGATGAACTCTGAATCTGTAATTTCCTGAGCTGACTGACTGAGCTTGAAATTAAGACTGACCTGGAGCCCTGCGGTTAGCTGACATTATTCATATTTCATTACAATCATAAAGGACATGGCCTCAATTGTGAAATTATCTAAAAAAGAAAAAAAAGACAAACCCACTGTAGTTCAAGTCTGAGTGTCCTCAGAGGACAACCATTAAAAAAAATCATAGCAAACATTGCATGGCATACCTCCACTATGAAAGTTACAATGTATCCATCTTTGACGAAGGTGTTGACAACAGCATAAAAAAAAAAACTAAGAAAAAAAAACATTCTTCGGCATCAGGGTTCATGGTGGGAAATAAAAGGGATCATTCTTTGAAAGAATGGCAGTACAGCGTAGTGATGTGAGGCTGATATATAAAAAAAAAAAAGGAGAAAAATATGGTTAATATTCAGGCAGACTCAAAGGAAACCCATACAGAAGATACAATCTTCTTCAATACAATCTACAAGAAATACTGACGTGTGTCTGTAAACAAGGAATGAAATATGCTGCGTATATAGCATTTGTTGATGATGCAATAATGGAGTTACTTGTGACTGTGTGGTTTGCGATTTGGCTTGTCAACATAGATGCGGATGCTGTAACAGACCTTGAAAATAAAAATCATTTTAGAGATTTTATGTGAAAGCTTGACCAATTCTCCTATTCCTTAAATGTTGTACTGTATGGGGTAAAAAAACAAAAAAACAATCTAAGTTTATTTTTGACATTCCCGTTTTCCTGTCATAGTCCAGGAATGTGTTGGCTACAGAAGCTTAGATAGTAAAATAGTGTTCTTATACTGAATGTCTAAACATCGCTGGTAGAGTGGCTCAGACTCCAGAGCTGCATAACCAAGTGAGTGAGGAACTTTGGCACTCAGCAGATGATGTGAAAACATGCGCCGTCTTCTCTGCGCGCGCACACGATAAAAAAAGAAAAAGAGGATGGCTCCTGGTATTTAGTGTGTTTCTTTGTGTGTGTGTGTGTGTGTGTGTGTGTGTGTGTGTGTGTGTGTGTGTGCC